>JAUMJK010002900.1:0-12330 GCA_033558105.1 Coccyzus lansbergi
CAAAATCGGCATTTTTCCCCTTGAAATGAGGCTTTTACCCTCAAACATTGATCGTTTCCCATAAAAATTGGTATTTTTCCCCTTGAAATGAGGCTTTTCCCTCAAAAAATGAATTATCTTCCATAAAAATTGGTATTTTTCCCCTTGAAATGAGGCCTTTTCAAAAAAAAAGGATTATTTTCCCTCAAAATTGGGTTTTTTCCCCTCAAAATTAGGGCTTTTTCCCCCAAAAATGAATGGTTTCCCATAAAAATTGGCACTTTTCTCCTTGAAACTAGGGCTTTTTCCCTCAAAAATGAATTATTTTCCCTCAAAATTGGCATTTTCCCCTCAGAATTAGGGCTTTTTCCCTCAAAAATGAATTGTTTCCCCTCAAAATTGGCATTTTCCCCCTTGAAATCAGGGCCTTTTTCAAAAAAAAGGATTATTTTCCCTCAAAATTGGCATTTTTCCCCTTGAAATGAGGCTTTTTCCCTCAAAAATGAATTATTTCCCCTCAAAATCGCTGGTTTTCCCTACGAATTAGGCCTTTTCCACTCAAAAGTTAATTGTTTCCCCTCAAAATTGGCCTTTTTCTCCTTGAAATTAGGGCTTTTTCCCTCAAAAATGGATTTGTTTCCCCTCAAAATTGGCATTTTCCCCTTGAAATGAGGATTTTTCCCTCAAACATTGATTGTTTTCCCCTAAAATTGGTATTTTTGTCCTTGAAATTAGGGCTTTTTTCCCTCAAAAATTGATTGTTTCCCATAAAAATCAGCATTTTTCTCCTTGAAATGAGGCTTTTCCCCTCAAAAAATGAATTGTTTGCCCTCAAAATTGACATTTTTCCCCTTGAAATGAGGCTTTTTCCCTCAAAAATTGTTTCCCCACAAAACTGGCATTTTCCCTTTGAAATGAGGATTTTTTTCCCCTCAAAAATACATTATTTTCCCTCAAAATTGGCATTTTCCCCTCAGAATTAGGGCTTTTTCCCCTCAAAACTCAACTATTTCCCATAAAGTTGGTATTTCCCCCTTGAAATTAGGGCTTTTTCCCTCAAACATTGATTATTTTCCCTCAAAATGGCTATTTTCCCCTCAGAATTAGGGCTTTTTCCCCCTCAAAAACGGACGATTTCCCCTCAAAATTGGTACTTTTCCCTCAAAATTAGGCCTTTTCCACTCAAAAGTCAAATGCTTCCCCTCAAAATTGGCCTTTTTCTCCTTTAAATTAGGGCTTTGCCACCCAAAAAGGGATTATTTCCCCCCAAAATTTGGTTATTTCCCCTGAAATTAGGGCTTTCTCCCTCAAAAATGAATTGTTTCCCCTCAAAACCGGCACTTTCCCCTTGAAATTAGGGCTTTCCCCCCAAATCCACATTTTTTTTCACCCAAATCCCCTCTTAAACCACCTTTTTACCCCAAATCCCCATTTTTTGCCCCAAATCCCCATTTTTGCCCCAAGTTTCACTGATTTTTACCCCAAATCTCCGGTTTTATCCCCAAATCCCCCCTTTTTACCCCAAATTTAACTGATTTGTACCCCAAATCCCCATTTAACTCCAAATTTAACCAATTTTCACCCCCAAATCCTCCTTTTACCCCATTTTTATCCCCAAATCCCCATTTTTAAACCCCCGACACCAATTTTCTCCAAATTTCACTCATTTTTTCCCCCCAAAATCCGCACTTTATCACAAATTTAACTGATTTTTTTCCCCCAAATCCCCATTTCACCCCGAATTTCAGATTGTTACCCCCAAACCCCCAATTTCCTCAACATTTCAGTAATTTTTCTGCCCAAACCCCCAATTTCCTCAACATTTTGCTGATTTTTTTTCCCCCAAATTTCACTGATTCTTCCCCCAAATCCCCGATCGACCCCAAATGTCACTGATGTTTTCCCCCAAACCCCCCATTTTACTCCAAATAACCCATTTACCCATTTTTTTTTTTTTTTGTCCCCGATTCCCTTTGACTCCACTTTTATCCCTAAATCCTGATTTTTCACAGAATCACAGAATCACAGAACAACCAGGTTGGAAGAGACCCATCAGATCATCTAGTCCAACCATTCCTATCAAACATTAAACCAAGTCCCTCAAGACCTCGTCCACCCGTCCCTTAAACACCTCCAGGGAAGGGGAATCAACCCCCTCCCTGGGCAGCCTATTCCAATGCCCAATGACCCTTTCTGGGAAAAACTTCCTCCTAATCTCCAGCCTAAATCTCCCCTGGTGGAGCTTGAGGCCATTCCCTCTTGTCCTGTCCCCTGTCCCTTGGGAGAAGAGCCCAGCTCCCTCCTCTCCACAACCTCCTTTCAGGTAGTTGTAGAGAGCAATGAGGTCTCCCCTCAGCCTCCTCTTCTCCAGGATAAACACCCCCAGCTCTCTCAGCCGCTCCTCATAGGGCCTGTTCTCCAGCCCCTTCACCAACCTTGTTGCTCCTCTCTGGACTCTCTCCAGAGCCTCAACATCCTTCTTGTGCTGAGGGGCCCAGAACTAAACACAATATTCAAGGAGCAGCCTCCCCAGTGCTGAGTCCAGAGGGAGAATCACCTCCCTGGACCTGCTGCTCACACCATTTCTGCTCCAAGCCAGGATGCCCTTGGCCTTCTTGGCCCCCTGGGCACACTGCTGGCTCATGGTCAGTCGCTGTCGACCAACCCCCCCAGGTCCCTCTCCTCCTGGCAGTTTTCCAGCCAGGCTTCTCCCAGTCTGTAGCTCTGCATAGGGTAGTTGTGCCCCAAGTGCAGGACTCAGCATTTGGCCGTGTTAAACCTCATGCCGTTGGACACTGCCCAGAGGTCCAGCCTGTTTAGGTCCCTTTGCAGAACCTCCCTACCCTCCAGCAGATCCATACTTGCACACAGCTTTGTGTCATCTGCAAACTTGCTAAGGGTACCCTCAATGCCCTCATCCAGGTCCTTGATGAAGACATTGAACAGCACTGGACCCAGCACTGAGCCCTGGGGAACCCCACTTGTCACTGGCCTCCAGCTGGACTTGACACCATTTCCCACCACTCTCTGGTCCCTCCATCCAGCCAGTTTTCTACCCAGGAGAGTGTGCGTCTGTCCAGGCCAGAGGCTGACAGTTTCCGCAGCAGAATGATGTGAGAAACCGTGTCAAAGGCTTTACTGAAGTCCAGAAAGACCACATCCACAGCCTTTCCCTCATCCAGCAGCCGAGTGACTTTGTCATAGAAGGCGATCAGGTTGGTTTGGCAGGACCTGCCTCTGGTAAACCCATGTTGACTGGGCCTGATCAGCCGGTTTCTCTTGTAAGTGCTTCATGAGAGCACTCGAGATCACCTGCTCCATGACTTTCCCTGGAGTTCCCCGGGTCCTCCCTCTACCCTTCTTGTAAATGGGAACTACATCAATCTCCAGTCCAGAGGTACCTGCCCAGTCTTCCACGACTGCTGGAAGATGACGGAAAGGGGTTTGGCCAATACATCCGCCAGCTCCCTCAACACCCTAGGATGTATCCCATCTGACCCCACGGACTTGTGGGTGTCCAGTTGGCCAAGCAGGGCTCTGACCACCTCCTCTTGGACTATGGGAGCCTCGTTTTGCTCCTCTAGTTCTGGGGTTTGTACACAGAGGGAACAGCTTTCTTTACAATTAAAGACTGAGGCAAAGAAGGCATTAAGTACCTCAGCCTTCTCCTCGTTCCCTGTCACTGCTGTTCCCTCTGACTCCAAAAGGGACTCTATGGTCTCCCTAGTCCTCCTTTAACTGTTAATATACTTATAAAAAGATTTTTTATTGTCTTATGATTTTACCTCAGTTTTACTCCTAATTTCACTGCCTTTTACCCCCAAATCCCGTTTTATCCCCTTTTTTTTTACCCCCAAGTCCCCGATATTCACTCCCAAGTCCCCAATTTTACCCCAAATTTTACTGATTTCACCCCTAAATCCCATTTTTCGTCCCCAAACCCCCTTTTTACCCCAAATTGAACTGATTCTTAGCCCCAAATCCCCAACTTCCTCCAAATTTCACTGAGTTTTTCCCCCCAAACCCCCATTTTACACCTAATTTCACTGATTTTCCCCCCAAATCCCTCCAAATTTCACTGATTTATCCCCCCAAATCCCCATTTTGCTCCAAATTTCACTGAGTTTTCCCCCAAACCCCCATTTTACACCTAATTTCACTGATTTTCCCCCCAAATCCCTCCAAATTTCACTGATTTATCCCCCCAAACCCCCATTTTGCCCCAAATTTAACCGAGTTTTCCCCCAAAACCCCCATTTTCCTCCGAACTTCACCGATTTTTCCCCCAAATGCCCATTTCATCCCAAATTTCCCCGATTTTTACCCCCAGATCCCCTCTTCTTGCCCCAAAACTCCCTTTCTCTCCATTTTCACTCCCAAATCCTGACTTTGCCCCGTTTTTCCCCCAAATTTAACCAATTTTCACCCCCAAATCCCCATGTTTTTCGCCCCAAATTTTACCGATTTCCCCCCCAAATCCCCGCTTTTCACCCCAACCCCCCTTTCACCCCCAATTCCCCCATTTTTTAACCCTTTCCCCCCTCTCCTCCCCCCTCGTGACATCACACCCGAGGCCACGCCCCTCAGCTCATTCCTTTAATTGCTCATTTGCATATTTACACAGACCCCACCCCCTGGGGGAGGAGCTCCCATACAAAAAAACATTTGGGGGCAAAAGGGGCAGATTTGGGGGGTGAACCCCCCTATTTTTAACCCCCTCCTCGGGGTCAAATCCGCCATTTTTCCAGACAATCTCGTCCCCAATCATCGTAATTAGCACTAACGAGGAGGCCGAGGGCCTCGCTCGCCCCCGAATTACGAAAATTCTGCCTTATTTCTCGACATTTTCAGCCCCAAAATCCCTTTCAAAGTCTGTTTTCCTCCGAGAAACCCCCCAAAGCAGGAGGGCTCCTTCCCCCTCCCCCAAAATCCCATTTCATGATGTTTTTCTTGGGGTTTCCATCCCCAAAATCCCGTTTCGTGACTTTATTTTTGGGGGTTTCAGCCCCAAGATCCCATTTCGCGACATTTTTCTCGGGGTTTTCAGCCCCAAGATCCCATTTCGCGACCTTTTTTCTTGGGTTTTCCGTCCCCCAAGGCCCCAAAATCCCATTTCGTGATGTTTTTCTTGGGGTTTCCATCCCCAAAATCCCATTTTGTGACTTTATTTTCGGGGTTTCAGCCCCAAGATCCCATTTCGCGACCTTTTTCTCGGGGTTTTCAGCCCCAAGATCCCATTTCGCGACCTTTTTCTCGGGGTTTTCAGCCCCAAGATTCCATTTCGCGACTTTTTTCTTGGGGTTTCCGTCCCCCAAGGCCCCAAAATCCCATTTCGTGATGTTTTTCTTGGGGTTTCCATCCCCCAAATCCCATTTTGTGACATTTCTCTTGGGGTTTCCATCCCCAAAATCCCATTTGGTGACTTTATTTTTGGGGTTTCAGCCCCAAGATCCCATTTGGTGACTTTATTTTCGGGGTTTCAGCCCCAAAATCCCCATTTCGCGGCTTTTTTCTTGGGGTTTCCACCCCCCAAGGCCCCAAAATCCCATTTCATGATGTTTTTCTTGGGGTTTCCATCCCCAAAATCCCATTTTGTGACATTTCTCTTGGGGTTTCCATCCCCAAAATCCCATTTCATGATGTTTTTCTTGGGGTTTCCATCCCCACAATCCCATTTTGTGAAATTTCTCTTGGGGTTTCCATCCCCAAAATCCCGTTTCGTGACTTTATTTTTGGGGTTTTCAGCCCCAAGATCCCATTTCGCGACCTTTTTCTCGGGGTTTTCAGCCCCAAGATCCCATTTCGCGACCTTTTTTCTTGGGGTTTCCGTCCCCCAAGGCCCCAAAATCCCATTTCGTGATGTTTTTCTTGGGGTTTCCATCCCCACAATCCCATTTTGTGGCTTTTTTCTTGGGGTTTCCACCCCCCAAGGCCCCAAAATCCCATTTCATGATGTTTTTCTTGGGGTTTCCATCCCCACAATCCCATTTCGTGACTTTATTTTTGGGGGTTTAAGCCCCAAGATCCCATTTCGCGACCTTTTTCTCGGGGTTTTCAGCCCCAAGATTCCATTTCGCGACTTTTTTCTTGGGGTTTCCGTCCCCCAAGGCCCCAAACTCCCATTTCGTGATGTTTTTCTCAGGGTTTCAGCCCCAAGATCCCATTTCGCGACCTTTTTTCTTGGGCTTTCCGTCCCCCAAGGTCCCAAAATCCCATTTCACGATGTTTTTCTTGGGGTTTCCATCCCCACAATCCCATTTTGTGACATTTCTCTTGGGGTTTCCATCCCCACAATCCCATTTTGTGACTTTATTTTTGGGGTTTTCAGCCCCAAGATCCCATTTCGCGACATTTTTCTCGGGGTTTTCAGCCCCAAGATCCCATTTCGCGACCTTTTTCTTGGGGTTTTCAGCCCCAAAATCCCGTTTCGCGACCTTTTTCTCGGGGTTTTCAGCCCCAAGATCCCATTTCGCGACCTTTTTTCTTGGGGTTTCCGTCCCCCAAGGCCCCAAAATCCCATTTCATGATGTTTTTCTTGGGGTTTCCATCCCCAAAATCCCGTTTCGTGACTTTATTTTTGGGGTTTTCAGCCCCAAGATCCCATTTCGCGACATTTTTCTCGGGGTTTTCAGCCCCAAGATCCCATTTCGCGACCTTTTTTCTTGGAGTTTCCGTCCCCCAAGGCCCCAAAATCCCATTTCATGATGTTTTTCTTGGGGTTTCCATCCCCAAAATCCCATTTTGTGACTTTATTTTCGGGGTTTCAGCCCCAAGATCCCATTTCGCGACCTTTTTCTCGGGGTTTTCAGCCCCAAGATCCCATTTTGCGACATTTTTCTCGGGGTTTCCATCCCCAAGATCCCATTTGGTGACTTTATTTTTGGGGTTTTCAGCCCCAAGATCCCATTTCGCGACATTTTTCTCGGGGTTTTCAGCCCCAAGATCCCATTTCGCGACCTTTTTCCTTGGGCTTTCCGTCCCCCAAGGCCCCAAAATCCCATTTCGTGATGTTTTTCTTGGGGTTTTCAGCCCCAAAATCCCATTTCATGATGTTTTCCTTGGGGTTTCCATCCCCACAATCCCATTTTGTGACATTTCTCTTGGGGTTTCCATCCCCAAAATCCCGTTTCGTGACTTTATTTTTGGGGTTTTCAGCCCCAAGATCCCATTTCGCGACCTTTTTCCTTGGCCTTTCCGTCCCCCAAGGCCCCAAAATCCCATTTCGTGATGTTTTTCTTGGGGTATCCATCCCCAAAATCCCCATTTTGCGACTTTTTTCTTGGGGTTTCCGTCCCCCAAGGTCCCAAAATCCCCTTTCGTGATGTTTTTCTTGGGGTTTTCAGCCCCAAAATCCCATTTCATGATGTTTTTCTTGGGGTTTCCATCCCCAAAATCCCATTTCATGATGTTTTTCTTGGGGTTTCCATCCCCACAATCCCATTTTGTGACATTTCTCTTGGGGTTTCCATCCCCACAATCCCGTTTCGTGACTTTATTTTTGGGGTTTTCAGCCCCAAGATCCCATTTCGCGACCTTTTTCTCGGGGTTTTCAGCCCCAAGATCCCATTTCGCGACCTTTTTTCTTGGGGTTTCCGTCCCCCAAGGCCCCAAAATCCCATTTCATGATGTTTTTCTTGGGGTTTTCAGCCCCAAAATCCCATTTCATGATGTTTTTCTTGGGGTTTCCATCCCCACAATCCCATTTTGTGACTTTATTTTTGGGGTTTCAGCCCCAAGATCCCATTTCGCGACCTTTTTCTCGGGGTTTTCAGCCCCAAGATCCCATTTCGTGACATTTTTCTTGGGGTTTTCAGCCCCAAGATCCCATTTTGCGACATTTTTCTCAGGGTTTTCAGCCCCAAGATCCCATTTTGTGGCTTTTTTCTTGGGGTTTCCACCCCCCAAGGCCCCAAAATCCCATTTCGTGATGTTTTTCTTGGGGTTTCCATCCCCACAATCTCATTTTGTGGCTTTTTTCTTGGGGTTTCCACCCCCCAAGGCCCCAAAATCCCATTTCATGATGTTTTTCTTGGGGTTTCCATCCCCACAATCCCATTTTGTGACATTTCTCTTGGGGCTTCCATCCCCAAAATCCCATTTCGTGACTTTATTTTTGGGGTTTTCAGCCCCAAGATCCCATTTCGTGATGTTTTTCTTGGGGTTTCCATCCCCACAATCCCATTTCGTGACTTTATTTTTGAGGTTTTCAGCCCCAAGATCCCATTTCGCGACCTTTTTCCTTGGCCTTTCCGTCCCCCAAGGTCCCAAAATCCCATTTCATGATGTTTTTCTTGGGGTTTCCATCCCCACAATCCCATTTTGTGACATTTCTCTTGGGGCTTCCATCCCCACAATCCCATTTTGTGACATTTCTCTTGGGGCTTCCATCCCCAAAATCCCATTTCGTGACTTTATTTTTGGGGTTTTCAGCCCCAAGATCCCATTTCGTGACACTTTTCTTGGGGTTTTCAGCCCCAAGATCCCATTTCGCGACCTTTTTCTCGGGGTTTTCAGCCCCAAACTCCCATTTCGCGACCTTTTTTCTTGGGGTTTCCATCCCCCAAGGCCCCAAAATCCCATTTCGTGATGTTTTTCTTGGGGTTTCCATCCCCACAATCTCATTTTGTGGCTTTTTTCTTGGGGTTTCCACCCCCCAAGGCCCCAAAATCCCATTTTGTGACATTTCTCTTGGGGTTTCCATCCCCACAATCCCATTTTGTGACATTTCTCTTGGGGTTTCCATCCCCAAAATCCCATTTTGTGACTTTATTTTTGGGGTTTTCAGCCCCAAGATCCCATTTCGCGACCTTTTTCCTTGGCCTTTCCGTCCCCCAAGGTCCCAAAATCCCATTTCATGACGTTTTTCTTGGGGTTTCCATCCCCACAATCCCATTTCGTGACGTTTTTCTTGGGGTTTCCATCCCCAAAATCCCATTTCGTGACTTTATTTTTGGGGTTTTCAGCCCCAAGATCCCATTTCGCGACCTTTTTTCTTGGTGTTTCCATCCCCCAAGGCCCCAAACTCCCCATTTCGTGACGTTTTTCTTGGGGCTTCCACCCCTCAAGGCCCCTGAAAAATCTGCCGCAGAGTCGGTTTCTCTGGGGAAGCCCCCGGGGAGGCGGCGCCATGTTGGCTGGTTCGGTCCCGCCCGACGCTAAGGAAGGAAGAAAGGCCTCGGCCCTCGGTATTTCTTGCCCCGAAAGCTCGTTTGGCGGAGTCCGCGAGGCCGGACGAGGGGGAGGCGAGCGGCTCCGAGAGGGGCCTAAGAGGTTTGGTCGGTTCGGGCCGCCCGGAGCAGGAGCCTGCGGCCTTCCTCGTAGTCGTCCTGGTCGACGCTGACGAGGAGGCGCACGGCCTCGCGGCCCACGGCGCGGCGCAGGCCCTCGGTCAGGAAGACGCCCTTGAGGGCCTCCAGGAGGGCCCCGTTGAGGTAGTCGCCCCAGAAGGCGTCCAGGTAGGAGAGCTCCGAGAACTTGATGTCGCAGAGGATGGAGCCCAGGTCGCGGGCCTTGAGGACGCCGCTGGCCTGGCCGAAGACGTCCAGCTGGCGGCCGGGCCCCCGCGGGCGGCTGGAGGCCACGCTGCGCCGCAGGGCCGAGTCGTGGTCGCAGTACTCGGCGCGGACGCGCAGGCGGATGTCTGAGGGGAAAGGGGGGGAGAAAACAAGGGGTTAAACCCAAAATACTGAAGGGGAAGGAGGGGTTAAGGTGGAAATGGAGGGGGGGGGGAGAGGGGAAGAGAAGGGGTTAATGGCCAAAAGGAGGGAGTTGGTAGGAAAAGAGAGAGAAAAGGGGGGAAGAGGGGGAGAAAAGGGGGGAAGAGGGGGAGAAAAGGGGGGAAGAGGGGGAGAAAAGGGGGGAAGAGGGGGAGAAAAGGGGGGAAGAGGGGAGAAAAGGGGGGAAGAGGGGGAGAAAAGGGGGGAAGAGGGGAGAAAAGGGGGGAAGAGGGGGAGAAAAGGGGGGAAGAGGGGGAGAAAAGGGGGGAAGAGGGGGAGAAAAGGGGGAAGAGGGGAGAAAAGGGGGAAGAGGGGAGAAAAGGGGGAAGAGGGGGAGAAAAGGGGGGAAGAGGGGAAAAAAGGGGGGAAGAGGGGGAAAAAAGGGGGAAGAGGGGGAAAAAAGGGGGGAAGAGGGGGAAAAAAGGGGGAAGAGGGGGAAAAAAGGGGGGAAGAGGGGGAAAAAGGGGGGGAAGAGGGGAAAAGGGGGGAAGAGGGGAAAAAGGGGGGAAGAGGGGAAAAAGGGGGGGAAGAGGGGGAAAAAGGGGGGGAAGAGGGGGAAAAAAGGGGGGAAGAGGGGAAAAAGGGGGGGGAAGAGGGGGAAAAAGGGGGGGAAGAGGGGGAAAAAGGGGGGAAGAGGGAAAAAGGGGGGAAGAGGAAAGGGGGGAGAGGGAAAAAGGGGGGAAGAGGAAAAGGGGGAAGAGGAAAAAGGGGGGGAAGAGGGAAAAAGGGGGGGAAGAGGGAAAAGGGGGGGAAGAGGGAAAAAGGGGGGGAAGAGGGAAAAAGGGGGGAAGAGGAAAAAGGGGGGGAAGAGGGAAAAAGGGGGGGAAGAGGGAAAAAGGGGGGAAGAGGGAAAAAGGGGGGAAGAGGGAAAAAGGGGGGGAAGAGGGAAAAAGGGGGGGAAGAGGGAAAAAGGGGGGGAAGAGGGAAAAAGGGGGGGAAGAGGGAAAAAGGGGGGGAAGAGGAAAAAGGGGGGGAAGAGGGAAAAGGGGGGGAAGAGGGAAAAAGGGGGGAAGAGGGAAAAAGGGGGGGAAGAGGGAAAAAGGGGGGGAAGAGGGAAAAAAGGGGGGGAAGAGGGAAAAAGGGGGGAAGAGGGAAAAAAGGGGGGAAGAGGGAAAAAAGGGGGGAAGAGGGAAAAAAGGGGGGGAAGAGGGAAAAAAGGGGGGAAGAGGGAAAAAGGGGGGAAGAGGGAAAAAAGGGGGGAAGAGGGAAAAAAGGGGGGAAGAGGAAAAAAGGGGGGAAGAGGGAAAAAAGGGGGGAAGAGGAAAAAAGGGGGGAAGAGAGGAAAAAAGGGGGGAAGAGAGAAAAAAGGGGGGAAGAGAGAAAAAAGGGGGAAGAGAGAAAAAAGGGGGAAGAGGAAAAAAAGGGGGAAGAGAGAAAAAAGGGGGAAGAGAGAAAAAAGGGGGAAGAGAGAAAAAAGGGGGAAGAGAGAAAAAAGGGGGAAGAGAGAAAAAAGGGAAGAGAGAAAAAAGGGGGAAGAGGGAGAAAAGGGGAAGGAGAAAGGGGAAGAAAAGGGGAGGAAAGAGAGGAGAAAGGGGAAGGAAAAGAGGGAGAAAAGGGGAAGGAAAAGAGGGAGAAAAGGGGGAAGGAAAAGAGGGAGAAAAAGGGGGAAGGAAAAGAGAGAGAAAAGGGGGAAGGAAAAGAGAGAGAAAAGGGGGAAGGAAAAGAGGGAGAAAAAGGGGGAAGAAAAGAGGGAGAAAAGGGGGAAGGAAAAGAGGAGAAAAAAGGGGAAGGAAAAGAGGGAGAAAAAGGGGAAGGAAAAGAGAGAAAAAAGGGGGAAGGAAAAGAGAGAAAAAGGGGGAAGGAAAGAGAGAAAAAAGGGGGAAGGAAAAGAGAGAAAAAAGGGGGAAGGAAAAGAAGAGAGAAAAAAGGGGGAAGGAAAAGAGAGAGAAAAAAGGGGAAGGAAAAGAGAGAGAAAAAAGGGGGAAGGAAAGAGAGAGAAAAAGGGGGAAGGAAAAGAGGGAGAAAAGGGGGAAGGAAAAGAGGGAGAAAAGGGGGAAGGAAAAGAGGGAGAAAAGGGGGAAGGAAAAGAGGGAGAAAAGGGGGAAGGAAAAGAGGAGAGAAAAGGGGGAAGGAAAAGAGGGAGAAAAGGGGAAGGAAAAGAGGGAGAAAAGGGGGAAGGAAAAGAGGGAGAAAAGGGGGAAGGAAAAGAGGGAGAAAAGGGGGAAGGAAAAGAGGGAGAAAAGGGGGAAGGAAAAGAGGAGAAAAGGGGGAAGGAAAAGAGGGAGAAAAGGGGAAGGAAAAGAGAGAGAAAAAGGGGGAAGGAAAAGAGAGAGAAAAGGGGGAAGGAAAAGAGGGAGAAAGGGGAAGGAAAAGAGGGAGAAAAGGGGGAAGGAAAAGAGGGAGAAAAGGGGGAAGGAAAAGAGGGAGAAAAGGGGGAAGGAAAAGAGAGAGAAAAGGGGGAAGGAAAAGAGGGAGAAAAGGGGAAGGAAAAGAGGGAGAAAAGGGGGAAGGAAAAGAGGGAGAAAAGGGGAAGGAAAAGAGGGAGAAAAGGGGGAAGGAAAAGAGAGAGAAAAGGGGGAAGGAAAAGAGAGAGAAAAGGGGGAAGGAAAAGAGAGAGAAAAGGGGGAAGGAAAAGAGAGAGAAAAGGGGGAAGGAAAAGAGGGAGAAAAGGGGGAAGGAAAAGAGGGAGAAAAGG
>JAUMJK010002903.1:0-11619 GCA_033558105.1 Coccyzus lansbergi
GGGGAAGGAGGATTTGGGGGTCCCAGAGGAGAATTTGGGGGTCACTGGGTTAGGGGGGGGGGGAGGGGTCGCCAAGGCCGCGCCGTGAGATGCATTCAGATACGTGGGGGGGGGGGGGGGAGTCCCCTTGAACCCCAAGAAGTTGGGGAGGGGGAGGGGCTAAGGGGGGACCCCTCCCCTTTCCCCCCCCCCCCGGATTTGGTCCATTGAAACCCCCCCAACCCCCAATTTTTTTGGGGGGGAGGAGGGGGTCCCCCCTTTGTTTTTTGGCTCTTTGAGGGGGGGGAGGGGGAGGGGGGACCCCCCCCCCTTTGGCTTTGGGGGGAGAGGGAGTGATGGGGGAGGGGTCCCCAATGCTATGGGGTGGGGGGAGGGGCCAAATTGGGGTGATAGTGGCCACATGGGGGGTCCTGGTGGCCCTCTTGGGGTCTTAGTTGCCATCTTGGGGGTCCTGGTAGCCATATTGGGGTCTTAGTTGCCATCCTGGGGGTCCTGGTAGTCACGTTGAGGGCTTGGTGGCCATATTGGGGTCCTGGGAGGTGGTTTGGGGGGTCCTGGTAGCCATGTTGGGGTCTCAGTTGCCATGTTGGGGTCTCAGTGTCCATCTTGGGGGTCCTGGCGGCCATCTTGGGGGTCCTGGCGGCCATCTTGGGATCTCAAGTGTCCGTCTTAGGGTCTTAGTTACCATCTTGGGGGTCCTGGCAGCCATCTTGGGGTCTTACTTGCCATATTAGGGGTCCTGGTGGCCATGTTGGGATCTCAGTGTCCATCTTGGGGGTCCTAGTTGCCATCTTGGGGGTCCTAGTTGCCATCTTGGGGGTCCTGGCAGCCATCTTGGGGTCTTAGCTGCCATCTTGGGGTCTTAGCTGCCATCTTGGAGGTCCTGGTGGCCACATTGGGATCTCAGTGTCCATCTTGGGGGTCCTGGCAGCCATCTTGAGGTCTTAGTGTCCATCTTGGGGGTCCTGGTGGCCACGGTGGGATCTCAAGTGTCCATATTTGGGGTCTTAGTTGCCATCTTGGGATCTCAGTGTCCATCTCAGGGTCCTGGTGGCCACGTGGGGGGAGTCTCTGTTGCCATCTTGGGGGTCCTGGTGGCCTTGTTGGGATCTCAGTGTCCATATTTGGGGTCTTAGTTGCCATCTTGGGGGTCCTGGTGGCCACGTTGGCATCTCAAGTGTCCATCTTGGGGTCTTAGTTGCCATATTAGGGGTCCTGGCGGCCGTCTTGGGATCTCAGTGTCCATCTTGGGGGTCCTAGTTGCCATCTTGGGGGTCCTGGTGGCCATGTTGGGATCTCAGTGTCCATCTTGGGGTCTCAGTTGCCACATTGGGATCTCAAGTGTCTATATTTGGGGTCTCAGTGTCCATCTTGGGGTCTTAGTTGCCATCTTGGGGGTCCTGGCAGCCATCTTGGGGTCTTAGTTGCAATCTTGGGGGTCCTGGTGGCCATGTCGGGATCTCAGTGTCTATCTTGGGGGTCCTGGCGGCCATCTTGGGGTCTCAGTTGCCATCTTGATGTCTCAGCGTCCATCTTGGGGTCTCAGTTGCCACGTTGGGATCTCAGTGTCCATCTTGGGGGTCCTGGTGGCCACGTCAGGGTCTCGGTCGCCATCTTGGGGTCCCAGTGGCCGCGTCGGTTGGGGGGGGTTGGTGGTGGCTAGTCGAGTGGGGCTGGTGCGGAGGGGCTGGCGGGGCCGGAGCCGCGGTTGCCGCTGTACTGGCCGATGAAGGAGCCGTCCTCGTTGAACTGGACGTCGGCGCTGCCGCCGTAGCCGGCCAGGCTGTCGTCGCTGCCCAGAGCCGCCCCCGGAGCCCCCAGCGAGCGCCCCGAGCTCCCCGAAGCCTTCTCCTCACCGTCGCTGCCGGCATCGGCGCACCAAGGGTTAAAAAAGCCACCCCCCCCCCCCCCCCCCCCTCCTCCCCCCCCCGACCCAATCAGCATCACCCCCAAACCCCCAAAGTGAGCCCAGAGCCACCAAACCCAACCCCAACCCCATAGTTGACACCAAAAACAGCACCAACAGCATTGAAATCGACCCCAAACCCAACCCTGACCCCATCAACCCAACTAAAACCAACCCAAACACCATTATTGACACCAAAACCAGCATCGAGGGCATCAAACTCAACCCCAAACCCAACCCTGATGCCATCAACCCAACCCCAATGGCATCGAAATCAACCCCAAACCCAACTCTGACCCCATCAACCCAACTAAACCCAACCCCAATGGCATCGAAATCGACCCCAAACCCAACCCTGATGCCATCAAGATCATCGACAAGCCCCGAAGTGGCTCCAGAGCCACCAAAGCCAACCCCAACGGCATCGAAATCGACCCCAAACCCAACCCTGACCCCATCAAACCAACCAAAACCAACTCCAAGACCACTATTGACACCAAAACCAGCACCGAGGGCAACAAAATCAACCCCAAACCCAACCCTGACCCCATCAACCCAACTAAACCCAACCCCAATGGCATCGAAATTGACCCCAAACCCAACACAGACTCTGTCAACACAACCAAATCCAACCCTGACCTCATCAGCCCAATGGAAACCAACCCAAACACCATTATTGACACCAAAACCAGTATCGAGGGCATCAAACTCAACCCCAAACCCAACCCTGATGCAATCAACCCAACTAAACCCAACCCCAATGGCAGCGAAATCGACCCCAAAACCCAACCCTGACCCCATCAACCCAATCGAAACCAACCCAAACACCATTATTGACACCAAAACCAGCATCGAGGGCATCAAACTCAACCCCAAACCCAACCCTGATGCCATCAACCCAACCCCAATGGCATCGAAATTGACCCCAAGCCCAACCCTGATGCCATCAAGATCATCGACAAGTCCCAAAGTGGCTCCAGAGCCACCAAAGCCAACCCCAACGGCATCGAAATCGACCCCAAACCCAACCCTGATGCCATCAAACCAACCAAAACCAACCCAAACACCATCATAGACACCAAAACCAGCACCGAGGGCAACAAAATCAACCCCAAACCCAACCCTGACCCCATCAACCCAACTAAACCCAACCCCAATGGCATCGAAATTGACCCCAAACCCAACCCTGATGCCATCAAGATCATCGACAAGCCCCGAAGTGGCTCCAGAGCCACCAAAGCCAACCCCAACGGCATCGAAATCGACCCCAAACCCAACACAGACTCTGTCAACACAACCAAATCCAACCCTGACCCATCAACCCAATGGAAACCAACCCTAACACCATTATTGACACCAAAACCAGCATCGAGGGCATCAAACTCAACCCCAAACCCACCCCTGACACCATCAAGATCATCGACAAGCCCCGAAGTGGCTCCAGAGCCACCAAAGCCAACCCCAACGGCATCGAAATCGACCCCAAACCCAACCCTGATGCCATCAAACCAACCAAAACCAACCCAAACACCATCATAGACACCAAAACCAGCACCGAGGGCAACAAAATCAACCCCAAACCCAACCCTGACCCCATCAACCCAACTAAACCCAACCCCAACGGCATCGAAATCGACCCCAAACCCAACACAGACTCTGTCAACACAACCAAATCCAACCCTGACCTCATCAGCCCAATGGAAACCAACCCAAACACCATTATTGACACCAAAACCAGCATCGAGGGCATCAAACTCAACCCCAAACCCAACCCTGATGCCATCAACCCAACCCCAATGGCATCGAAATCAACCCCAAACCCAACCCTGACCCCATCAACCCAATCGAAACCAACCCAAACACCATCATTGACACCAAAACCAGCACCAACGGCATCAAAATCCCCCTCCCAGTGCCCCCCAGTTCCCCTCCCAGTGAGTCCCAGTCCCTCCCAGTGCTTCCAGTGCTCCCAGTCCCCTCCCAGTGCCCCCGAACGCCCTTCCCAGTGCCTCCCAGTGCCCCCAAACACCCTCCAGTCCCTCCCAGTGCTCCCAGTCCCCTCCCAGTGCCCCTGAATGCACTCCCAGTGCTCCCAGTGCCCCCCAGTCCCCTCCCAGTGCCCCCAAACACCCTCCCAGTCCCCTCCCAGTGCCCCTGAATGCACTCCCAGCGCTCCCAGTGCCCCCCAGTCCCCTCCCAGTGCCCCCAAACACCCTCCCAGTCCCTCCCAGTGCCCCTGAATGCACTCCCAGTGCCCCCAAACACCCTCCCAGTCCCTCCCAGTGCCCCTGAATGCACTCCCAGCGCTCCCAGTGCCCCCAAATGCCCTCCAGTCCCTCCCAGTGCCCTCCCAGTGCCCCTGAACACCCTCCCAGTTCCTCCCAATGCTCCCCTGGTCCCTCCCAGTGCCCCCAAATGCCTTCCCAGTCCCTCCCAGTGCTCCCAGTGTCCCTCTCCTCTATTCCCAGTCCCTTCCCAGTGCCCCTGATCGCCCTCTAGTCCCTCCCAGTGCCAACCAGTCACCTGTCCTCCTACTTCCCAATCCCTCCCAGTCCCTCCCAGTTCCCCTCAGTGCCTCCCAGTCCCCTCCCAGTGCCCCTGAATGCACTCCCAGTGCTCCCAGTGCCCCCCAGTCCCCTCCCAGTGCCCCCGAACACCCTCCCAGTCCCTCCCAGTGCCTCCCAGTTCCCCCCTTACCTCTCCAGCGACCTGGTGGGGGGGTGAGGGTTGGGAGTGCACAAGCAGAGACAGACGAGGGGTCGGGGGATAATTAACGGGAGCAAACGAGGGGGCGAGTAATTAGCAAGGAGGAGGATTCATTAGAAAGGTTATGGGGGTGCAGGGAGCTCCGGGGCCTCGTTAAGGGGTTAATTTTACTCTCTGCCCCTCGAGTTCACGACCCCACATCTCATTTGCATAATCTGACGTCTCATTAACGTTCCCCGACGGCCAAGTAGCCTCCTCCCTGCTTCTAATTAGCATAACTCCGCCCCTCATTGGCACAGAACAAGTAACGAGCCCTCACCCCTCGTTGAAACAGCCTTTGAGCCTCATTTGCATAAGATGACACCTCGTTAACATGTCTACTCCCTAAATAAAATGCTCTACTTCCCTAATGAACATATTCTGCGGTCTAATTAGCATAACCCCGCCCCTCGTTTGCATATAACAGCCTCTGCTCGACCTCCATTCACGACCCAAACCCTCATTAAAATGACCCGTGAGCCTCATTTGCATAACCCAACCCCTCATTAACTTGTCCCACTCCCTAATTAAAATGCTCTACTCCCTATTTAACGTACTCTGTGTCCTAATTAGCATAATCCCGCCCACCATTTGCACAGAACCACACCCTCAGTCTCCTTCCATTCACCTCAACCCTCATCAAGGTGCCCCTTTGAGCCTCATTTGCATAACCCGACCCATCGTTAACCTGTCCCACTCCCTAATTAACATCCTCTACTCCCTAATGAACAACCTCTGGGTTCTAATAAGCCTAACTCCGCCCCTCATTTGCATGAACCTCACCTGTACTCCCCGAAGGTCTCGTCCTTCATGGGTCGAGCCTCCGAGTCTGCTTGAGTGTCCTCCTTGTCCTTCACTGAATTTGGGGGATCAGAAGGGGGTTTGGGGGATCAGAAGGGGGTTTGGGGGGTTCGGAAGGGGGTTTGGGGTCTCAGAAGGGGGTTTGGGGGTTCAGAAGGGGTTTGGGGGCTCAGAAGGGGCTTTGGGGGAGGCCAAGGGGGGATGAGGGGATCCCAAGAGGTCCAGAAGGGGATTTGGGGGGTTCAGAAGGGGCTTTGGGGTCTCAGAAGGGGTTTGGGGGGTTCAGAAGGGATTTGGGGTCTCAGAAGGAGGTTTGGGGGAGGCCAAGGGGGGATGAGGGAATCCCAAGATGTCCAGAAGGGGATTTGGGGGGTTCGGAAGGGGATTTGGGGGGTTCAGAAGGGATTTGGGGGCTCAGAAGGGGCTTTGGGGGAGGCCAAGGGGGGATGAGGGGATCCCAAGAGGCCCAGAAGGGGGTTTGGGGGGGTCGGAAGGGGATTTGGGGGGTTCAGAAGGGGATTTGGGGGGTTCAGAAGGGGGTTTGGGGGCTCAGAAGCGGTTTTGGGGGAGGCCAAGGGGGGATGAGGGGATCCCAAGAGGTCCAGAAGGGGATTTGGGGGGTTCAGAAGGGGCTTTGGGGTCTCAGAAGGGGTTTGGGGGGTTCAGAAGGGATTTGGGGTCTCAGAAGGAGGTTTGGGGGAGGCCAAGGGGGGATGAGGGAATCCCAAGATGTCCAGAAGGGGATTTGGGGGGTCTCAGAAGGGGATTTTGGGGGGTTCAGAAGGGGATTTGGGGGCTCAGAAGCGGTTTTGGGGGAGGCCAAGGGGGGATGAGGGGATCCCAAGAGGCCCAGAAGGGGCTTTGGGGGGTTCAGAAGGGGATTTTGGGGGGTTCAGAAGGGGATTTGGGGGCTCAGAAGGGGCTTTGGGGGAGGCCAAGGGGGGATGAGGGGATCCCAAGAGGTCCAGAAGGGGCTTTGGGGGGTTTGGAAGGGGATTTGGGGGGTTCAGAAGGGATTTGGGGGCTCAGAAGGGGCTTTGGGGGAGGCCAAGGGGGGATGAGGGGATCCCAAGAGGCCTAGAAGGGGCTTTGGGGGGTTCGGAAGGGGCTTTGGGGGGTTCAGAAGGGGCTTTGGGGTCTCAGAAGGGGGTTTGGGGGTTCAGAAGGAGCTTTGGGGGAGGCCAAGGGGGGGATGAGGGGATTCCAAGAGGTCCAGAAGGGGCTTTGGGGGGTTCGGAAGGGGGTTTGGGGGGTTCAGAAGGGGCTTTGGGGGGCTCAGAAGGGGATTTGGGGGTTCAGAAGGGGCTTTGGGGGAGGCCAAGGGGGGATGAGGGGATCCCAAGAGGTCCAGAAGGGGATTTGGGGGGTTCAGAAGAGGCTTTGGGGTCTCAGAAGGGGTTTGGGGGGTTCAGAAGGGATTTGGGGTCTCAGAAGGAGGTTTGGGGGAGGCCAAGGGGGGATGAGGGAATCCCAAGATGTCCAGAAGGGGATTTGGGGGGTCTCAGAAGGGGATTTTGGGGGGTTCAGAAGGGGATTTGGGGGCTCAGAAGCGGTTTTGGGGAGGCCAAGGGGGGATGAGGGGATCCCAAGAGGCCCAGAAGGGGCTTTGGGGGGTTCAGAAGGGGATTTTGGGGGGTTCAGAAGGGGATTTGGGGGCTCAGAAGGGGCTTTGGGGGAGGCCAAGGGGGGATGAGGGGATCCCAAGAGGTCCAGAAGGGGCTTTGGGGGGTTTGGAAGGGGATTTGGGGGGTTCAGAAGGGATTTGGGGGCTCAGAAGGGGCTTTGGGGGAGGCCAAGGGGGGATGAGGGGATCCCAAGAGGCCTAGAAGGGGCTTTGGGGGGTTCGGAAGGGGCTTTGGGGGGTTCAGAAGGGGCTTTGGGGTCTCAGAAGGGGGTTTGGGGGTTCAGAAGGAGCTTTGGGGAGGCCAAGGGGGGGATGAGGGGATTCCAAGAGGTCCAGAAGGGGCTTTGGGGGGTTCGGAAGGGGTTTGGGGGGTTCAGAAGGAGGTTTGGGGGGTTCAGAAGGAGGTTTGGGGGCTCAGAAGCGGTTTTGGGGGAGGCCAAGGGGGGATGAGGGGATCCCAAGAGGTCCAGAAGGGGCTTTGGGGGGTTCGGAAGGGGAATTGGGGGGTTCAGAAGGGATTTGGGGGCTCAGAAGGGGCTTTGGGGAGGCCAAGGGGGGATGAGGGGATCCCAAGAGGTCCAGAAGGGGCTTTGGGGGGTTTGGAAGGGGATTTTGGGGGGCTCAGAAGGGATTTTTGGGGGTCCCAAGGGGATTTTTTTGGGGTGTCTCACCCGAGTACTTCCCCCCTTTGCTGCGCTTGATGAAGCAGAGGATGAGGAGGAGGAGGAGGAGGAGGACGACGGCGCTAACGAAGCCAATGAACCAACCCTCGGTGGCGAAGCCGCCGGCCGGACCCGGAACCACTGAGTCGGGGGGGGGGGAAAACAGAGAATTTTGGGGGGTCCCCCACACCCCCTTTAGGGTCCCAGCGAGAGAAAAGGGGGTTTGGGGGGTCCCTATCCGGGAGAAAATGGCGGCTCAGGGGTCCACAGGGGGAGAAAAAGGGATTCGTTGGGGGGTTTTGGGGCTCCTGGAAGTGGTTTGGGGGCTCCTGGAGGTGTTTCTGTTCTCCCTTAAGTACTTTTGGGGCTCCTGGAGGTGTTTTTGGGCTCCCGGAGGTATTTTTGTTCTCCCTGATGTCTTTTTGGGGCTCCTGGAGGTGGTTTTGGGGCTCCCGGATGGATTTTTGGGGCTCCTGGAGGTGTTTCTGTTCTCCCTTAAGTACTTTTGGGGCTCCTGGAGGTGTTTTTGGGGCTCCTGGAGGTGTTTCTGTTCTCCCTTAAGTACTTTTGGGGCTCCTGGAGGTGGTTTTGGGGCTCCCGGAGGTATTTCTGTTCTCCCTTAAGTACTTTTGGGGCTCCTGGAGGTGCTTTTGGGGCTCCCGGAGGTATTTCTGTTCTCCCTTAAGTACTTTTGGGGCTCCTGGAGGTGTTTCTGTTCTCCCTTAAGTACTTTTGGGGCCTCCTCAAGGTGGTTTTGGGCCTCCTGGAGGTGCTTTCGTTCTCTCTGATGTACTTTTGGGGCTCCTGGGGGTGTTTTTGTTCTCCCCGATTACTTTTTGGGGCTCCCTGATGCCTTTTTGGGCCTCCCGGATGTCTTTCGGGGCCTCCCGGAGGCGTCTTTCGGCTTTTTGCTCTCCTCTCGCCCCCAAAGCGGGTTCATTTCCCCCCCCCGAGAAGGCGTTATTGGGGGTCCCCTGAGGGTTCGGGGTTGCTTTTTGGGGGTGCTCACGGGTGCCGTTGGTGAGCACGACGCTCTCCCAGAAGGGGACCCTCTCCCCGGAGTGGTTGCGGCCCACGAACTGCACCGGTAGGTGGTCCCGGGCCGAAGGGCCTCCAGACGGAACTCGCCCAGAGAGGAGTTGGCGCGACCCGACAGCTCCCACCGAGGCTCCGCTGACGGGGGGAAAAAAGGGGGGTCAGGGGGCACCCCAAAGCACACACACCCCCCTAAAACCCAGAGACCTCCCCCTGAACCCACAGAGACCCTCAGACACCCCTCAGAGCCCCCTAAAACCCACACAGGCCCCCCTGAACCCACAGAGGTCCTCAGAGACACCCCCTGAACCCACACAGACCCCCCCAAAACCCACAGAGACCTCCCCTGAACCCATAGAGACCCTCAGAGACACCCCCTGAACCCCCATAGCTCCCCAAAACCCCCATAGACCCCCTCAAATCCACAGAGACCCACAGAGACCCCCCCTGAATCCACAGAGACCCTCAGAGACACCCCCAGAACCCACACAGACCCCAAAACCCACACAGACCTCCCTCTGAACCCATAGAGACCCACACAGACACCCCCTGAACCCACACAGACCCCAAAAACCCACACAGACCTCCCCCTGAACCCCTAGAGACCCTCAGAGACACCCCCAGAACCCACACAGACCCCAAAAACCCACACAGACCTCCCCTGAACCCCTAGAGACGCTCACAGAGCCCCCCATGAACCCCCATAGCTCCCCAAAACCCACACAGACCCCCCAAAACCCACAGAGATCCCCCAAAACCCACACAGACCTCCCCCTGAGCCCACAGAGACCCTCAGAGACACCCCCTGAACCCACACAGACCCCCCCAAAACCCACAGAGACCTCCCCTGAACCCATAGAGACCCTCAGAGACACCCTCTGAACCCCCACAGCCCCCCAAAACCCCCATAGACCCCCTCAAATCCACAGTGACCCCCCCTGAATCCATAGAGACTTTCAGAGACACCCCCAGAACCCACACAGGCCCCCAAAACCCACACAGACCTCCTCTGAACCCATAGAGACCCACAGAGACACCCCCTGAACCCACACAGACCCCAAAAACCCACACAGACCTCCCCCTGAACCCATAGAGATGCTCAGAGAGCCCCCATGAACCCCCATAGCTCCCCAAAACCCACAGAGACCCCCCAAAACCCACAGAGATCCCCCAAAACCCACAGAGACCTCCCCCTGAGCCCACAGAGACCCTCAGAGACACCCCCAGAACCCACACAGACCCTCCCAAAACCCACAGAGACCTCCCCTGAACCCATAGAGACCCTCAGAGACACCCTCTGAACCCCCACAGCCCCCCAAAACCCCCACAGACCCCCTCAAATCCACAGAGACCCACAGAGACCCCCCCTGAATCCATAGAGACTTTCAGAGACACCCCCAGAACCCACACAGACCCCAAAAACCCACACAGACCTCCCCCTGAACCCATAGAGACCCTCAGAGACACCCCCAGAACCCACACAGACCCCAAAAACCCACACAGACCTCCCCTGAACCCCTAGAGACGCTCACAGAGCCCCCCATGAACCCCCATAGCTCCCCAAAACCCACACAGACCCCCAAAACCCACAGAGATCCCCCAAAACCCACACAGACCTCCCCCTGAACCCCTAGAGACCCTCAGAGACACCCCATGAACCCACACAGCCCCCCAAAACCCCCATAGACCCCCTCAAATCCACAGAGACCCACAGAGACACCCCCTGAATCCATAGAGACTTTCAGAGACACCCCCAGAACCCACACAGACCCCAAAACCCACACAGACCTCCCCCTGAACCCATAGAGACCCTCAGAGACACCCCCAGAACCCACACAGACCCCAAAAACCCACACAGACCCTCCCTGAACCCCTAGAGACGCTCACAGAGCCCCCCATGAACCCCCATAGCTCCCCAAAACCCACACAGACCCCCCAAAACCCACAGAGATCCCCCAAAACCCACACAGACCTCCCCCTGAACCCCTAGAGACCCTCAGAGACACCCCATGAACCCACACAGCCCCCCAAAACCCCCATAGACCCCCTCAAATCCACAGAGACCCACAGAGACACCCCTGAATCCATAGAGACTTTCAGAGACACCCCCAGAACCCACACAGACCCCAAAACCCACACAGACCTCCCCCTGAACCCATAGAGACCCTCAGAGACACCCCCAGAACCCACACAGACCCCCCAAAACCCCCACAGACCCCCTTGAACCCACAGAGACCCTCAGAGACACCCCCTGAACCCACACAGACCCCCCAAAACCCACAGAGATCCCCAAAACCCACACAGACCTCCCCCTGAGCCCACAGAGACCCTCAGAGACACCCCCTGAACCCACACAGACCCCCCAAAACCCACAGAACCCCCCCAAACCCACAGAGACCCCCCCGAGACCCCCCAAAGCCCCCTCCTGAACCCCCACAGCCCCCCAAAACCCCCATAGACCCCCCTGAACCCACAGAGACCTCCCTGAGCCCCCACAGCCCCCCCCAAACCCCCATAGAACCCCCCAAGCCCACAGAGAACCCCCCCAACCCCAAGACTCCCCCCCCCGAATCCCCAGAGACCCCCCAAAACCCCCATAGACCCCCCTGAACCCTCAGAGACCCCCCAGAGACACCCCCAACCCCCCAGAGACCCCCCCCACCGTCCCCCAAAACCCCCAGAGCCTCCCCCCAAACCCCCAGACTGGTTTTACTGGTGTTGTGGAGCCCATTTCTCCCCCTAAACCCCCATTTCTTCCCCTTAAATCCCCATTTCTTCCCCTCCTCAGAGCCCCTCCCAGTACCCCCCACCCCCCATCCCAGTCGGCAGTTCTTACTGGTTTTACT
>JAUMJK010002905.1:0-13547 GCA_033558105.1 Coccyzus lansbergi
CATTGACTTATAGAAGCGTTGGCCGCGCCCGCTCCCGTTGACTCTAATGGAGGCGTTGGCCACGCCCACTCCCGTTGACTCTAATGGAGGCGTTGGCCACGCCCACTCCCATTGACTCTAATGGAGGCGTTGGCCACGCCCCCCTGCAGCCTCCCGAAGGGCTCCTCGTTCTCCTTTTGAGCTAAAAAACACCTAAAACGGTTTCAAAATAACACAAAAAGCCCTTAAAATGGTTAACCTCTTCTTCCCCGGCTCCCTCAGCCCCTCGTGTAGCCCCACAGACCCTTCATTTTGGGTTAAATCTGCTCAGTTTCCATCAAGGTGAAGGGGAGAGAATCTCTGAGGGAAATAGCCCAAATTTCATCCTATTTTTTTCCCCTTTTTGGGGCTAAATTTCTCCTCTGGGAACGGTTTGGGAGGAGTATTTGTGCTTCAAGTGTGTGGTTCAGGCTTTGAGCGAATCCGTCTCCCGTTTCGTGGCTTATTTTGTGCTAAAGCAATTAAAAAATCAATAATTTGGAGAAAAAAAGAGGAATACACTCAATTTTGGGGTTTTTTCTGAGTGTAGTTAATGCCCTAAAGCTCCTGTTTTGCACCTTAGCTTATAAATGATGAATAGGATTGATAAATGAGGGAGGATATTGATAAGTCAAGAGTAATATTGATAAACGAGGGAGAATCTTGAGTAGGAATATTGGTAAATGAGGGAGAATCTGGGTAAATGAGGGAGAATCTGGGTAAATGAGGGAGAATCTGGGTAAATGAGGGAGAATCTGGGTAAATGAGGGAGAATCTGGGTAAATGAGGGAGAATCTGGGTAAATGAGGGAGAATCTGGGTAAATGAGGGAGAATCTGGATAAATCAGGAGTAATATGGATAAGTAGTGGATGATATTGATAAATCACAATGAGTATTGGTAAATAATGAACAACATTGATAAATAGTGGATCGATGCTCACGTTTAGGTGTTTTGACCTGGATCAACGCTCAAAATCTCTCATTTTCTCCTTAATTTTGCATCAAGGCTCTAAGTCTGCGAAGCTTTTAAGCAAATAAAGGAAATACGATTATATTTGGCTGCGTTGAGCGTGAGAAGTGCCTCTCGGCTCCCGTTTTTTACTGTTATTTTCCCTTAAAGTGATAAATATTCAGTAATTTGGAGCCTGTAGCAGGAACACGTTAAAATCTCTATGTTTTAAACACAATAAACACCAATTCCACTCATTTATTTGCTTTATTTCACCACGGAGCTGTAAATATTCCCTCTGAGGGAAATATCTTTGTTTTTGACTGTTCTGAGAAGAAGAAACACCTTATTTTTTTCTTTTAATTTTGGGTTAGCCACACAAATCGTTAATAATTTGAATTTTTAAATGGAAATGATGAGTTTTTTTGTGTGGATTGACTCCAACAAACCTCTTTTGTGCTTTATTTTGCCTTCACATGGTGAATCGTGCGTTTCTCTGAGCACCGAGTGGAGATTTATTTCTGTTTGGCTGTTCAAAGCTTTTGTTTTGCTCAAAATCACTAAATAATTGATAATTTTACGCAAAAACAATGAAAATTTCGATGTGTTGGAGGTGCCTCAAGCTCCCCAAACCCTCTTTGTTGTCTTAATCTCCCCCTGAAGCCACGGACGTCGAAATGTTCGCAGCAAACAGCACAAAAGCACCGAAAATTGGGAGTTTGGAGCACAATGAGCCTCAAACCTCCGCCATTTCGTGCTGAATTTTGCGTTTGTGTGATGATTAATCGATAAATCTGAGCAAATCACAGAAATCCAACCCTCTTTGCCCCTTTTCGAGCGCCGAGCGTCACCCGTTTTGTCCCCGACAGCGAATTTTGAATAAATAAATATTTAAAGTGGGTTTAATGTTGGTTTGAACCACTAACGGTCTCCTCGGGGGCGTTTCTTCCCGCAGATTACAGCCAGACGGCGACGCAGAGGTATGACCTCCCTCCATTCCTTTATTTCCTCCCTTTGAGGCTCTAATTCCCCATTTTTAGGCTTTTATTGTCTACTTTGGGATCTCGTTCTTTATCTTGAGGTTCTTATTGTCCACTTTGAGAGTCTAAGTTTCCATTTTTAAGCTCCTCTTGTCCGCTTGGGGTCTAATTCCTCATTTTTAAGTTCCTATTGTCCATTTTGAAGGTCTAATTCCTCATTTTTAGGTTCTTATTGTCCATTTTGAGAGTCTAACTCTCCATTTTTAAGTTCTTATTGTCCAGTTTGGGGCCTCATTCCTCACTTTTAAGCTCCTGTTGTCCATTTTGAAAGTCAAATTCCTCATTTTTAGGTTTTTATTGTCCACTTTGGGGTCCAGTTCCTCATTGTTAAGTTCATATTGTCCATTTTGAGAGTCTAACTCTCCATTTTTAAGTTCCTGTTGTCCATTTTGGGGCCTAATTCCTCACTTTTAAGCTCCTATTGTTCACTTGGGAGTCTAACTCTCCGTTTTAAGTTCCTATTGTCCATTTTGAAGGTCTAATTCCTCATTTTCAAGTTCTTATTGTCCATTTGGTGCTTTAATTCCTCATCTTGAGGTTCCTATTGTCCATTCTGAGAGTCTGAGTCTCCATTTTTAAGTTCCTATTGTCCATTTGGTGCTTTAATCCCTCACTTTTATGTCCTTTTTGTCCGTATTGAGTGTCCAATTCCCCATTTTGAGCTCCCCCTTCCCCGTTTTCGCCCTCTCTCTCCGTTCCTTCCCCCCTAACCACCTCCTTTTTCTCCTTTTCCCCCTGGTTGCCGGCAGCTACGGGGCCTACCCGACGCCCCCGAGCCAGGGCTACTCCCAGCAGGGCAGCCAGGCCTACGGGCAGCAGAGCTACAGCGGCTACGGCCAATCCACCGACACCTCCGGCTACGGCCAGAACAGCTACAGCTCGTCCTACGGACAGACCCAGAGCAGTGAGCGCCCCCAAACCCTCCTTTTCGACCCCTTTTCTTAGCTCCTCGAGGGCCGTTTGACCCTCCCCTCTGTGTTTTCCCCTCCCTAGGCTACAGCAGCCAGTCGACGCCGCAGGCTTACGGCAGCACCGGCGGCTACGGCAGCAGCCAGAGCTCCCAGACCTCCTACCAGCCCTCCTCCTACCCCAGCTACTCGCAGCCCCCCGCCCCCAGCTCCTCCACCGGCAGGTACCAGCCCTACCCTCCAAAACAGACCAGTTTGGGGCTGGGAGAGACCAGTGCGGGGCTGGGAGAGCCGCTTTTGAGGCCTAAGAGATGCGTTTCTTGGTTTGGGGGCTGGGAGAGACAGTTTTGGGGGCTAAGAGAGACAGTTTTGGGGTCTAAGAGAGCCAGTTTGCGGGTCTAGGAGACGCATTTCTTGGTTTGGGGTCTGGGAGAGACAGTTTTGAGGTCTAGGAGACACGTTTCTTGGTTTGAGATTGAGAAAAGCAGAGTTTGGGGTCTGGGAGAGCCAGTTTTGGGGTCAAGGAGATGCATTTCTTGTTCTGGGGTCTGGGAGAGCCAGTTTTGGGGTCTAGGAGACGCGTTTCTTGGTTTATGGCTGAGAAAAGCCGAGTTGGGGTCTAGGAGAGTCAGTTTTGGGGGCTAGGAGACACATTTCTTGGTTTGTGGTTGAGAAGAGGTGTGTTTGGGGTCTAGGAGAGCCAGTTTTGGGGTCTAGGAGATGAGTTTCTTGGTTTGTGTTTGAGAAAAGGTGAGTTTGGAGTCTACGAGAGTCAGTTTTGGGGTCTAGGAGACACATTCCTTGGTTTGTGTTTGAGAAAAGGTGAGTTTGGGGTCTGGAAGAGCCAGTTTTGGGGTCGAGGAGATGTGTTTCTTGGTTTGGGGTCTGGGAGAGCCAGTTTTGGGGTCTGGAAGAGCCAGTTTTGGGGTCGAGGAGACACGTATCTTGGTTTGAGATCAAGAAAAGTTGAGTTTGGAGTCTAGGAGAGTCAGTTTCGGGGTCTGGGAGACGTGTTTCTTGGTTTGAGATCAAGAAAAGTTGAGTTTGGAGTGTAGGAGAGTCAGTTTCGGGGTTTAGGAGACATGTTTCTTGGTTTGGGATCTGGGAGATGCGTTTTGTTGTTCTGGGGAGGTGGTTTGGGGCCTAGAAAAGGCAGTTTTGGAGTCTGGGAAAGGTTTTTGGGTCTCGGGAAGGTGTTTGTGGGTCTCAAAAAGCCGTTTTGGGGCTGAGGGAAGGCAGTTTGGGGTCTGGGAAGGTCGTCTGGGGTCTCAAGAAGCCATTTTGTGGCCTGGGGATGGTGTTTGGGGTCTGGGAAAGGTAGTTTTGGGTCACGAGAAGCCATTTTGGGGTCTGGAAAGGTGGTTTGGGGCCTGGAAAGGTGGTTTTGGGCTCTAACAAAGCCGTTTTGGGGTCTGCAGGAGGCATTTGGGATCTAGGAAGGTGATTTGGGGTCACAAGAAGCCATTTTGTGGCCTGGGGATGGCGTTTGGGGTCTGGGAAGGTGGTTTTGGGCTCTAAAAAAGGCCATTTTGGGCCTAGAGGAGGCGGGTTTGGGTCTGGAGGAGGCGGGTTTGGGCCTAGAGGAGCTGTTTTTGGGCCTAAAAAGCTGGGTTTTGGCGTTTCTCTTGCAGTTATGGCAGCGGCTCGCAGAGCTCGAGCTACGGGCAGCCTCCCAGCAGCGGCTACAACCAGCAGTCGAGCTACAGCGGGCAGCAGCAGAGCTACAGCCAACAGTCGTCCTACAACCCGCCCCAGAGCTACAGCCAGCAGAGCCAGTACAGCAGCGGCGGCTCCAGCTGTAAGCGCCGCTTTGGGGACAAAAAGGGGGATTTGGGGGGCTCAGACTTGGCTTTTTCGGGTCTCAGATGAGGGTTGTGGGTGGCAACAGTCGTCCCCGAGCAGCACAGAGCAGGTTTGGGGCCAGAAAGTGCCTTTTGGGTTTGTGAAGTTGCTTTTTGCGGTCATAGGGCTACAGCTACCATCAGAAGTTTTCAGGGGGTTGTTTTGGGATCAAAAAAAGGTCTGTTTGGATGTTTTTTATGATTTTAGCCAACGATCGTTGGCAGGGAGAGCGATCCACGAGCAGCAGGGACTCTTTTTGGGGTCAGACAAAAGGGTTTTGGGTGGTTTGAGGTGTTTTACGTGGCTGTAGCCAACACGTCTAGGCCGGTTCAGTTATCCTCAAGCAACAGGGATCGGTTTTTGATCCAAAAAAGGTATTTTTGGGCAGTTTTTGTGGTTGTAGCCAATGGATATGGGCAGGAGGAGTATCCACAAGCAGCAGGGATCGGGTTTTGATCAAAACCCAGTATTTTTGGGTAGTTTTTGCAATTGTAGCCAATGGTTATGGGCAGGAAGCATCCGCACAAGCAGCAGGGATCATTTTGTGATCAAAAAATGGTATTTTTGGGTAGTTTTTGCGATGGTAGCTGATGGTTATGACATGAAGAGTATCCACAAGCAGCAGGGACGGCTTTTTGATCCAAAAAAAGGTATTTTTGGGTAGTTTTTGTGATGGTAGCTGATGGTGATGGGCAGGAAGAGTCCCCACAGGCCGCGGGGATCGGTTTTTGGTCAAAAAGGGTATTTTTGAGTGGTTTAAAGTGGGTTTTTTTGCGCTTGCAGCCAACAGCTACGGTCAGGAGCAGTCGTCCATGAGCAGCAGGGAAACTCTTGGGTCAAAAAAGGGTATTTTGGTTTAAGGTGGTTTTTTTTCCCGCTTGCAGCCAACAGCTACGGTCAGGAGCAGTCGTCCATGAGCAGCGGGGGCGGCGGGGGCTACCAGGAGCAGAGCGGCGGCTACGGGGGCGGCCAGCAGGAGCGGAGCCGCGGCCGGGGCGGCTACGGCCGAGGGGGCTACGACCGCGGCGGCCGCGGCAGCCGGGGAGGCCGCGGAGGCAACCTCAGGTAGGTGGGGCAGCCATTTTGAGTTAAAACCCAGGGATTTTGGGGACTTTTTGGGGAGGAGTGGGGGGGGGGGGGGGGAGAGGGGTGGGTCTGAACCAAGATGGTGCTGAAAGGAAATCATTCAGGGGGTTCGGAGGCGCCCGAGGTGGTAAGAAACCCCCCGGAATGTGGGGAAAAAGGTGGTTTTTTGGGAAAAAAAAAAAAAAAATGAGAAAAAAGTTTTAAAAAAACCCCACTCGGCAAAAACCTGGTTGCCAAGGTCCGGTGTAGCCTGCGGTGCCGGCTCTGGTCTCGGTTTAAAAAGCTTGAAGTGAAAAATAAGAGTAAAACGGTTGGTTTTGAGGTCACTGTAGAATTTTAAAGAAAAAAAAAAAAAAATGTTCATTTTGGGGGAAAACCCCCTCGGTTTGGGCCTTTGGGTGAGGTTTGACACCACTTGTTGGAAGTGTCCGTGCACGAAGGGGCGAGGAAAACGCCCCCAAAATGTAAAAATTACGGTGGTTTTGAACGAAATAACACCCACAAAAGAACAAAATCGTGGTTTTGGGTTTGTGTGCGTGTGGCTGCTGGTTTTTTTTGGGTGGAAAAAGCCGCTTTTTTTTTTTGGGGCTGGAGGTGAGTATCTGGCGGGGGCCGAAGGTGCGCGCGAGAGGGGCTTTTGTCTTTTGTGTCTTTGCCGCTGCTGTTGTGCCTGTTAACAAACTCTGCGTTTTGTGTGCCGCAGGTGTTGAGAGGCAGCTGAGACCTGCCCCAAAGCCGCTTAAAAAAAAAAAAAAAGAGGCAGAAAGGGTGAAAAGTGCCAAAAAAAAGGCAAAAATATGCCAAAAAATAAGTGTAAAAACCACGCAAAAAAAAAAAAAAAAAAATAACCTTGAGGGCTCCTGCTCTCCCCTCAAAAAATAAAACCTGGAGCGAGGGCGGAAACTCGAAGCCGAGCGGCAGGGAGGGGGGAGGCTCCCGCTGGGGGCTCGGCCGAAGCTTTTTTTCAGAATTTTTATTGGTTTGGAGTGGAAAAATACGCAAAATTAGGGTTTTTTTAATGAGCTTTTTTAATGAGGATTCCGTCCCCCTCGGCTGCTGCGTCCGAGACGAACCTTCGCCGGCGGATGGAGACCCCCAACCCCCTTAATCCTCCCCCCCTAGGCCCTCAGGAAGGAGGAAACTGCTCCAAAATGGCTGCTTTGGCCCCAAAAGTGCCTTTTTTTTCCCCCCCTTCTGAGCAAACGTTTTTAGGTGATAAAATCCAAAAAAAGAAAAAAAAAAAAAAAAATCCTTCATTATCTTCCAATTTATCTCCTCAGCGGTGGTGAGCGTGGTGGCTTCAATAAGTTCGGTGGTAAGTCCCAAGAGTTCGGCCTTTGAACCCGAAAAAAAAAAAAAAAAAACCAAAAAAATTGTGTATTTTAACCTTTCTCTCCGCAAGCAGCCTCGGCCTGGGGGGGTTTGGGGGCTTGAAAAGGCCTCGAAATGGTGTCGGAAGCGGAAAAAAAATTGATGGTTTGTGAGGGGGAAAAAAAACCCGACTCGACGCACACGAAACAAAAAAAAAAAAATGAAGGAATGAGTGAAAAAGCACGATTCTTGGCAAAATGGTGGTTTTGAGAGGTGAAAACGCTGGATTTTAGGTAAAAAGTTGCATGTGGTGGTTGAAAAAAAACGAGGAATATTGAGGTTTGGTTCTGGGGAAAAAAAAACCTGAAAAAACGATGATTTTGGGTGTAAAAATCACGAGTTTGGATGGAAAAATGTGAGAGGAGTGTAAATAACGATACTGAAGGGTAAAAGGTGGAAATTGAGGGTAAAACGTGGAAAATGAGGGTAAAAAAAAGTGGAAAATGAGGGTAAAAAAAAGTGGAAATGAAGGAATTTGAGGCTTGATAAATGCCGGTCACCCGAGGCCTGTGGATAAAAAAAGGTGTAAAATGGTGAAATAGGTGGTTTTGCCCTCAAAATGGAGGCTGGAGGCCGACCGCACGTGGAGCCCCAGAGGCCTGGTCCTGCTCCCAGAGGGATTTCTTTGCTGGTGGTGTTTGAGGAGAAAAAGGAAAAGAGTTTTGGGTCAAAATAATGGAAAAAACCCAGTCACCCCGGAGGTGCCAGGTGGCCTCGGTTTTGGGGTGAAACCCCCCGGATTGGGGAGTGGGGGCTGCAGGGAACCCCCTGGCTGTGTTCTCGGGGCTGAAGGAGGGACCCGAAGTGGTCAGAGGTGCCTGAAAATGAGGGGTTTGCCCTCAAAAAAAAAGGATGTTTTGCCTCAAAAACGTAAGGTTCTGGCTTCAAAATGGTGGATTTTGCTCAAAGAATGGGCGTCGTGAGCTAAAAACGGAGGATTTCGCCCTCAAAAATGGGTTTAACCTAAAAACAGGCGTTTCTGACCCTGAAGTGCTCTGAAAACAAAGGGTTTTTTACCTAAATTCACAAGTTTGTGATGCAAAAAGAAGTATTTCGCAAAAAAAAAGGGTTAGTGGCCAACGTGGATGTTCTCGGTGCCAGGTCAGGGTGTTCTGCCTCAACAAAAGGAGGTGTCTGACCCCAAAACGGGGTATTTCCCCCTGAAAAAGACGGGTTTGGATGTCTGATGACAAAATGTGGTGTTTCGCCCCTGAAAAGGGGAATTGTGAGAGGAAATTGGGTGTTTCTGACCCCAAAATGGGTATTTTGCCTCAAAAACGGAGGTTTCTGAGCCCCAAAATGGGTATTTTGCCTCAAAAATGGGTATTTCGCCTCAAAAGTGGAGGTTTCTGACCCCAAAATGGGACGTTTCCTCTCAAAACTGGAGGTTTCTGAGCCCCAAAATAGGTATTTTGCATCAAAAATGGAGGTTTCTGACCCCAAAATGGGTATTTCACCTCAAAAATGGAGGTTTCTGAGACCTAAAATGGGTATTTTGCCTCAAACATGGGCATTTCACCTCAAAAAATGGAGGTTTGTGACCCCCAAATGGGTATTTTGCCTCAAAAATGGAGGTTTCTGACCCCAAAATGGGTATTTCGCCTCAAAAATAGAGGTTTCTGGCCCCCAAATGGGATGTTCACCCCAGAAAAGGGGTTTGGGGCTGAAAAATTTGGAAATGTTGCACTCATTGCTATATTTTCTCTGTTTTGGTGGGTTGGGGTTAATTAAGCGCCTTCCTGCTGGTTAATTAACGCTCGGACTCTTTAATTTTTGCATGTGGCGCTCAAGGACCCCGGGACCAAGGGCCCAGACACGATCCTGGTAACGAGGGAGGGTTAATTAGGGGCTAACGAGGGGGTTGGGGGTTTAATTAAGGGGCTGATAAGGGGCAGAGTTAAGCTTAAGGGGAGAGAGGCTTAATTAGGGGGTTAATGAGGGGTTTAATTGGGGAATAATGGGAGAAAGGGATTTAATTGGGGCTGAATAGGAGGCAAAGGGCTTAATTAATTGAGTGGCTAATGTGGTTCTGAGTTAATGAGGGGACGTGGGGCTTAATTAGGGGTCTAATGCCAAGCCAAGGGGCTTCATTGGGGAGTCGAACGAGGGAAGAGGCTAACGAAGTTACGAAGGTGTTAATGGTGGGTTTGCTGAGGGAAAAGGGATAACGGGGATGGTGGGTTCGTTAGGGAAAGGGGCTAATGAGCTTCAGGCTAACGAGCTCTGAGCTAATGAGCTCTTCCCCCCCCCCTCCAGGCGAGCAGGATAACTCGGACAACAACACGATCTTCGTGCAGGGCCTGGGCGAGAACGTCACCATCGAGTCGGTGGCCGACTACTTCAAGCAGATTGGCATCATCAAGGTCCTTGGCGTGTCCTTAGCGTGTCCTTAGCGTGTCCTCGCTCTTCCATCCCAAGATCCTCCATTTTCACCTCTAAATCCTGCTCTTCCATCTGAAAATCGCGCTTTTTCACCCCCCCAAATCTCGCTCTTTTCACCCCAAACCCCCTTCCCCATACCCTTAGCGTGTTCTTAGCGTGTTCTTCCCCGCAGACCAACAAGAAGACAGGGCAACCCATGATCAACCTCTACACGGACCGCGAGACGGGGAAGCTGAAGGGGGAGGCCACGGTTTCCTTCGACGATCCCCCCTCGGCCAAGGCGGCCATCGATTGGTTTGACGGTAACGAGGCTCTGGTCCCTCTCCCTCCCTTTAGCTCCCGTCCCCTTCGCTTCTAACCTCCCTCCAACCTCCATCTTGCCTCCTTTTCCGCAGGCAAAGAATTCTCCGGAAACCCCATCAAGGTTTCCTTCGCCACTCGCCGTGCGGACTTCAACCGTGGAGGAGGCGGGAGGGGTGGCCGAGGCCGGGGAGGTGAGAGCCTGGACACCCCAAAATTCTCCCTTTTGACCTCAAAATCTCTCTCAAAATTTCTCTCTCCCTTTGGCCTCGGTATTTCTCTCCCTTTTTGGCCTCGGGATTTCTCTCCCCTTTTGCCCTCGGGATTTCTCTCCCCTTTTGCCCTCGGGATTTCTCTCCCCTTTTGCCCTCGGGATTTCTCTCCCCTTTTGCCCTCGGGATTTCTCTCCCCTTTTGCCCTCGGGATTTCTCTCCCCTTTTGCCCTCGGGATTTCTCTCCCCTTTTGCCCTCGGGATTTCTCTCCCATTTTGCCCTCGGGATTTCTCTCCCATTTTGCCCTCGGGATTTCTCTCCCATTTTGCCCTCGGGATTTCTCTCCCATTTTGCCCTCGGGATTTCTCTCCCATTTTGCCCTCGGGATTTCTCTCCCATTTTGCCCTCGGGATTTCTCTCCCATTTTGCCCTCGGGATTTCTCTCCCATTTTGCCCTCGGGATTTCTCTCCCATTTTGCCCTCGGGTTCTCTCCCATTTTGCCCTCAGATTCTCTCCCATTTTGCCCTCGGGTTCTCTCCCATTTTGCCCTCGGGTTCTCTCCCATTTTGCCCTCGGGTTCTCTCCCTTTTTGCCCTCAAGTTCTCTCCCTTTTTGCCCTCAGGTTCTCTCCCATTTTGCCCTCAGGTTCTCTCCCATTTTGCCCTCAGGTTCTCTCCCATTTTGCCCTCAAGTTCTCTCCCATTTTGCCCTCAAGTTCTCTCCCTTTTTGCCCTCAAGTTCTCTCCCTTTTTGCCCTCAAGTTCTCTCCCTTTTTGCCCTCAAGTTCTCTCCCATTTTGCCCTCAAGTTTTCTCCCCATGTTTGCTCTGTTCCCTACTGACTCCTCAACTCAATACTCAACCTCCCCCCAGCTTAACTTTGACCCCTAAATCTTCTCTTTTCACCCCAAACTCCCCTTCCCCCCAGGCCCCATGGGACGTGGCGGCTTCGGCGGTGGCTCCGGAGGCTCTGGAGGTGGCAACCGCGGCGGCTTCCCCAGCGGCGGAGGTGGCCAGCAACGCGCCGGGGACTGGAAGTGCCCCAACCCGTGAGTCCCGGTCACTCTGGGCCCTAACGCTGTGGCCCGTTAACTCTGGTGCCTAACGATAGTTTGTTCCCCCTGGTCCCTAACGATGGCTTCTCCCCTCCAGGGCCTGCGAGAACATGAACTTCTCTTGGCGCAACGAGTGCAACCAGTGCAAGGCGCCCAAACCCGAGGGCCCGGGCGGCCCCCACATGGGCAAGTACCCGGGCGGCGGCGGTGGCCGCGGCGGCGGGAACCACATGGGTGAGTTCCGAGGGGCTTTGTGGGGGACGGACGGGGTTGGGGTCGCGCTGTGATGTCATCGACCCCTTCATGTCCTTTTCTCTCTCTCTCAGGTGGAGGTGGCGGTGGCTTCGGCGAAGAGCGACGCGGCGGCCGCGGAGGCTTCGACCGTGGTGGCTACCGGGGAGGCCGAGGGGGCGACCGAGGCGGCTTCCGGGGTGGACGAGGGGGTGACCGAGGCGGCTTCGGGCCTGGCAAGATGGACTCCAGGTAAAAGATGGCTGACGGGGTTGGATGGGGAATCCTTGTTCTCTCTGAAACCTACTGATGACGTCAGTTCTCTGGGAGTGGGGCCATCGTTAGGTTCCAGAGTTAACACTTGTGCCCTGAGGCGCTGGGAGCTGTTAACCCTGGGCCCTACTGATGGCTGCTGTTAACCCTGGGCCCTACTGATGGCTGCTGTTAACCCTGGGCCCTACTGATGGCTGCTGTTAACCCTGGGCCCTACTGATGGCTGGTGCGCGTTAACCCTGACGACTTCTCTGTTCACTCTTGTCCCTAACGATGGTTCCTCTCTCTCCGCAGGGGCGACCATCGCCAGGACCGTCGCGAGAGGCCCTACTGAGCCCCCCAACTCCTCCTTTTTTTTTTATTTGTCCCCCTCTTTCCTCCTTCCCCCCCCTTCTCCTTCCCCTGCGGGGTTGCCCCCCCCCCTTCCCCGCTTTTTAACCGTGTGTCCCCCCCAACTTTGTCCCCCATTAAAGACTTGGGGAAGAAGCCTCTCGATTATTAATTTTGGGGGAGCCTTCGTTAGGCTCCAGAGTGAACGCGGCCCTAATGAGGCGCTTCCGGCCTCGTTAATGACGTGGAAAAGCAGGATGGGAAAAGGGGGTGAGACACTTCCGGGGTGGGGGGCGAGGGGGATGTGGCCTGAGCCCCATACAGGTGAATGGCGGTGGCAGGAGTGGGCGTGGCTAACCCTCTAGAGTCAAATGGAGGTCGCCTACTCCCTTATATGGACATGAGGGGCGTGGCCAGAGCCGCATAGGGCTTCACTAGGTTATTCGTGTAAAGTTGGGAGGGTGTGAGTGCCATATATGGTGCTGGGGGCATGGCTAGTACCGTATATGGTTGTGAAGGGGTGTGGCTATTGCCACCTATGGTGGGGGCGGGTGTGGCTATTGCCGTATATGGTTTGGGTTGGGGCGTGGCTATTACCATCTATGGTTGGGAGGGGGCGTGGCTATTACCGTATATGGTCGCGAGGGGGCGTGGCTCGGCGGCGGCAGGTGCCGGCGGCGGCTTTGGCGCGCTCAGTCGGCGATGGGGCAGCGAAGGGGGCGGCGGCTGCTGCTGCTGGTGCTGCTGCTGGTGCTGCTGGTGCTGGGGGGTGAGAGCTATGGAGGGACATTGAGGGGATATAAGTGGACAGTGAGGGATTGGGGGGACATTGAGGGGTTCTATGGGGGGATAGTGAAGGGATAGTGAAGGGATATAGGGGAAGAGTGGGTGTCTGAGGGGATTGGGGGTGTTTTGAGGGTCTGGGGAGGGGGCATGAGGGACTGGGGGGGGTTGAGGGGACATGGAGGGGGACAGGGAGGCTATGGGGGGGGGGCATTGGGGTCTATGAGGGGGTTCTGGGGGTCTGAGGGGACAAGGGGGGACATTGGTGGAGTGTGAGGGGACATTGGGGTCTGGGACGTGGTCTGTGAGGGGACATGAGTGGACATTCGGGTCTGTGGGGGGACATTGGGGTCTGGGGAGGGGTCTGTGAGGGGACATTAGGGGACATTCGGGTCTGTGAGGGGACATTAGGGGACATTCGGGTCTGTGAGGGGACATGGAGGGTCTATGAGGGGCCATTAGGATCTGTGAGAGGACATGAGGGGACACTGGGGTCTGTGATGGACTTGGAGGGGTCTGGGAGGGGACATGAGGGTTTTGGGGGCTCTGTGGGGGGACATTGGGGTCTGGGGCAGTCTGGGAGGGGACATGGGGTCTGTGGGGATACATTGGAGTCTATGGGACAGTCTGTGAGGGAACATGAGGGACACTGGGGTCTGTGATGGACTTGGAGGGGTCTGGGAGGGGACATGAGGGTTTTGGGAGCTCTGTGAGGGGACATTGGTGTCTAGGGGCAGACTGTGAGGGGACATGAGTGGGCATTGGG
>JAUMJK010002906.1:0-12185 GCA_033558105.1 Coccyzus lansbergi
GGGCCGCGGTGAGAGCGGGCGGGGCCGGCGGGGCCTCACCGGGGCTGTCAGGGACCCCCGGGACCCACCAGGCCCCCCCCCCCCACCCCGGAACCTTCGCTCACCTCGAGCTTTCCCGGCAGCCCCACGCAGCCCCCGGCCCGTCAGCGCCCCCCCCGCTCCGGGATTTCCTCCCCCCCCCCCCGCCGGGTCCGGCCCCTCCCGGGAGGCTTTTCCCGGGGTTAACCGCCCCCCCCACCCACCCCCCCGACCGGGCACCGAGGGGCTGCGGGAGGCGAGGTAAGCCCCGCCGGCCCCCCGGGCTCTGTCCTGCCCCGGCCGCTTGCAGCTCGGGCTGTAATTACAGGTGCTGCGCTAATTGGGGCGTGGGAAGCGGTGGGATCCCTCTCCCGAGCGGTGAGATGGAGCCGCCCGCCGCCGCCGCCGCCTTCATCCGCGGGATGGGGGACGAGGTGACGGTGGCGGCCGGCGTCGTGGTGCTGGTGCTGGCGCTCGTCCTGGCCTGGCTCTCCACCTACGTCGCCGACAGCAGCAACCAGCTCCTGGGAACCATCGTGGCTGGGGGGACGCGGCCGTCATCCGCCTGGGCCCCGTCGAGCGCTACGTGGGGGCGGCGGGGGCGGCCGAGGCCCCGGAGCCCCCCCGGGTGCCCGAAGCTCCGGAGGAGAAAACGGAGGAGGAAGGGGTGGGAGTGTCGGAGCCGGCGGCGGAGCAGGGGGACGGCGGCGGCACCCCCGATGCTGGCCTGGAGAGGCTGCTGGACATCCGGGGGTCGCCCAAACGGGGCTCGGCGGCGGCACCCGGGGCCCTGGGCAACCAGGAATCGGCTCCCACCCCGGCGGGCGGCGACCTCTGCTCCGACTGCATCACCGTCCGGCTCAAGTTCCTCAATGACACCGAGGAGGTGGCCGTGGTGCGACCCGAAGACACCGTCGGGGGGCTCAAGAGGTACGTCCAGTGGGTGGGGGAACATAGAATCATACAACAACCAGGTTGGAAGAGACCCATCGGATCTTCTAGTCCAACCATTCCTATCAAACACTAAACCAAGTCCCTCAAGACCTCATCCACCTGTGCCTTAAACACCTCCAGGGAAGGGGAATCAACCACCTCCCTGGGCAGCCTATTCCAGTGCCCAATGACCCTCTGTGTGAAAAACTTCCTCCTAATCTCTAGCCTAAATCTCCCCTGGTGGAGCTTGAGGCCATTCCCGCTCGTCCTGTCCCCTGTCCCTTGGGAGAAGAGCCCAGCTCCCTCCTCTCCACAACCTCCTTTCAGGTAGTTGCAGAGAGTAATGAGGTCTCCTCTCAGCCTCCTCTTCTCCAGGATAAACACCCCCAGCTCTCTCAGCCGCTCCTCATAGGGCCTGTTCTCCAGCCCCTTCACCAGCTTCGTCGCTCTGAGGTTGTGCTGCCTGGTTGCAAACCACCTCAACCTGGAACAGGCTGCCCAGGGAAGGGGTTGAGTCACCTTCCCTGGAAAGGTTTAAAAGACAAGTGGACAAGGTGCTGAGGGACATGGGTTAGTGATTGATGGGAATGGTTGGACTCGATGATCTGGTGGGTCTTTTCCAACCTGGTGGTTCTATGATTCTATGAACCGCTGCAGTTCTTGTTCCCCTCCCCACCTTAGCACAGCAGAGGGGTTTTCATCCATTCTTGGTTGCCGCTAGCCCTTTGCTTTCCCAAGGGATCCCCTCAAAACTAATTGTGGAGCTGCCGAGGTTAAATTAACGAGTTTAAAAGAGGACGCGGTGCCAGCAGTGCTGCCATCCTCAGAATCATAGAATCACCAGGTTGGAAAAGACCCATTGGATCATCAAGTCCAACCGTTCCCATCAGTCACTAAACCATGTCCCTCAGCACCTCGTCCATGTCCCCCCAGCCAGATTTCACAATGAGGGGGGATCCCTCAGCCCCTACTTGCTAAATTCAGCTCTCAGTCCCATCCCTGCCATCCTCCCTCCCTCCTCCCGCAGCAAATACTTCCCAGGCCAGGAGAGCCAGATGAAGTTCATCTACCGAGGGCAGCTGCTGCAGGACCAGGGGCGGACGCTGCGCTCGCTCCACATCACCGACAACTGCGTCATCCACTGCCACCGCTCCCGGAACGTCACCGCTGCCGCCACCCTGCCAGACCCCGGCATGGCTGCGTCCGACACCGGCAGCTTCCCGCTGGGCGTGGGGAACCTGCTGGTTCCTGCCGTCATGGTGGTGCTGGCGGCCGTCTGGTATTTCCGCATCAACTACCGGCAGCTCTTCTCCACGCCGGCCACCCTCTCCTTGATCGGCGTCACTGTCCTCTTCACCTTCCTGGTGTTTGGGATGTACGGACAGTAGGGATTCATCCTGGTGGGATCGCAGCACTTTTCCTCCCCGCAGCGGTTGCAGTGATGGAGCCGGCGCCGTGCGAGCTCGGCCTGTTCTTCTCGGTCTCGGTGCCAGACTTTACCCCCCAGAAGGGGCTGAGCTCGTGGCAGGTGCTGCCCTCAGCCCCAGGCTGAGCAGTGCAGCGGCTCCAAGCTCAAACGAGCTGCAGCTTCCGCCCAGAGACTTTTTAAAGCAAATAAAAGGTGTAACCTCGGCACGAGCGCTCACCTTTCTGCATGAGGGGCAGCTGCGGTGGAACAGTGGCTGCCTCCCCGAGCTCCTGGGGTGGGAGTTTGAAACAGAGACAGCCCCACCCCAAACTGAGTGGTGGGAGAGGAGAAAGGAGTGTGACAGTCCTGATTAATTAAAAACCAGTAATTAGAATCATAGAACAACCAGGTTGGAAGGGACCCATCGGATCTTCTAGTCCAACCATTCCTATCTAACACTAAACCAAGTCCCTCAAGACCTCATCCACCCGTCCCTTAAACACCTCCAGGGAAGGGGACTCAACCACCTCCCTGGGCAGCCTGTTCCAATGCCCAATGACCCATTCTGTGAAAAACCTCCTCCTAATCTCCAGCCTAAACCCCCCCTGGCGGAGCTTGAGGCCATTCCCTCTTGTCCTGTCCCCTGTCCCTTGGGAGAAGAGCCCAGCTCCCTCCTCTCTACAACCTCCTTTCAGGTAGTTGTAGAGAGTAATGAGGTCTCCTCTCAGCCTCCTCTTCTCCAGGATAAACACCCCCAGCTCTCTCAGACGCTCCTCATAGGGCCTGTTCTCCAGCCCCTTCACCAGCCTCGTTGCTCTTCTCTGGACTTGCTCCAGAGCCTCAACATCCTTCTTGTGCTGAGGGGCCCAGAACTGGACACAGGATTCAAGGAGCAGCCTCACCAGTGCCGAGTCCAGAGGGAGAATCACCTCCCTGGACCCTGTATATGGACTCCCTGTATTTCTGATACAAGCCAGGATGCCAGTGGGGTTCTGGTGCCACACAGCAGCCACAAGCCAGGGATACCAAGTCAAGATGCAGTTTTATTTACAGGGGCAGCCACAACCCACTGACGGGACGCACAGACCTCACAACAGCTCAGCTGCCCACACGGGATGGAGAACAGCACAGACACACAAGTCTGAGTCCCAGAGGCCGTGGGGGCCACCGGCTGTGCCGCAGGCCAAGGACACAGACCTGGGCACCACCGGCTGTGCCGCAGGGCGAGGACACAGATCCAGTGCTGCTGGCTCTGCCATAGGGCGAGGATGTGGAGCAGGAGGGCGCAGGGCACCTCCCAACTCTGCTTTGACCCCACCTTGCAGCCCCAAAGGGGCTCAGTGTGTCCCCACCCTGGTCACTACCCTCCCCAGGGAGCTGGGCGGGGTGGGCAGGGTGGGTGCCCCATGTTTTTGGGTGCCCAGACCCCCCATCTTGGGCCCCAGGGCACGCGAAGGCCAGCTCGGCGTGCTCCGGTGGCCAGTTTCCCCCACCTCCAGCCCCAGAACTGTGCCAGGAGCACCCACCAAACACATCAGGAGGGCACCACAGCCTCCCCCGCCCCCCAGAATGATGGTTTGGGGACACCCCCCCCCCCCACCTCCCGCCATGCCCCCTGTTCCTGCCGCAGCACTCGCTTTAGCAGCAGTTTTTGAAAACAATAGTGAATCCAGAGTCAGCACCATAATTCGCGAGCCCACTGGAGCAACCGGCCCCACCGCTGCGGCCTGGGGGGCAGGAGCTGTACCCCCACCCCGGATCCCACTGCACCACAGGGGGTGTCAGACAGTGATCTGGGGGGGCTGCAAGGGGGGGGGGGGGGGGGGGGGGGGCTGCTGTGTTAACCCTGTCCTCACTGCAGCCCTAACCAGCAGAGTGAGGCTGTCGCTGGGTTGCAGGGAGATGGGTTCGGCCCCCCTCAACCCTGAGGCAAAGCCTGTGGGGGTCCAAGAGGACAGACACACATCTCCCACCCCCAGGGGATGCCGAGCTGCTGGGGGTGTGGGGGGGGGGGCTCTACCTTAAATCTGTGCTGTACCTACCCCCCCATGAGCTCTGTAGGGGCAATGATGCATGTCGGAGCCCCCCTCCCCACGCAGGGACGGTCGCAGCAGCTCCCCCCACCCTGAGCTTCCCCTTCCCACCCCCCCCCAATCAGCCCCAAACACAAGGATGCAGCATGCAGCCCCCCTCCCAGCCCCGTGGAGCCTGGGCAAGCCCCGCAGAGGCACAGCCGGGCCCCAAACGCACCTCCCAGCAGCCGAATCCAGGCTCACGGCGGAACTGGGGCGCGTGGGGTCCCCGCTTGTCTCCTCCCAGCAGGAATAAGCTCCCCCTGCTCCCCAGTATGCTCCCCCCGTCCTGAGCCAGCCCGACCAGCGAGCGCCAGCCCGGGGCATGGAAGGGGGAGCAGCCCCAGGGCTGGGGAGACAGGGGAGATCTGCACCCCCCACACCCCAGCACGGACCTGCCTGGGGGAACAAGCCTGGAAAGGCGGGGCAGAGCCGGATTTCAGGTGAGAAGCAGGGGGATCGAGCCCCCTCTGAGCCTTCATGGGAGCCCCACGCACAGAAACTGTCACAGAATAAATAGAGGCACCAGGGTGGGGCGGGGGGAGGAAGGGAGGCTCCCAAATCCAGGCACCCCCTCCCCTACCCCTGTGGCGATGGCCAAGTCCTCCATCCTCCACGCCCCAGGTACCCGCTTTGTGCCCCTAACGGGGCAGGAGGGTCTGCCCCAGCCTGTGTCCGTCTGTCTGTCCGTCTCTCCCGACCCTTCGGCTCCACTGGGCTCAGTTGATGTCGTCGTAGATGCTGGGGGTGTGGGGCGCAGGTGGCTTGGGCTTCTTCTTCTTGCTGGAGCCGAGCCCCGGGGCACCGCTCACCAGCCCCAGGTGGGGCTTCTTCTTCTTGGTCTTGCGGGACTCAGAGTTGTTTGTACCTCATGGGCGGAAAGGGAAGAGAAGGGGGTGTTCATAGAATCACCAGGTTGAAAAAGACCCATCGGATCATTGAGTCCAACCATTCCCATCAATCACTAACCCATGTCCCTCAGCACCTTGTCCACCCGTCCCTTAAACTCCTCCAGGGAAGGTGAATCAACCCCCTCCCTGGGCAGACGCTGACACTGCCCAATGACCCTTTCCGTGAAAATGCACCCCAAAACGATGTCTCCACCCCAGGAAGGTGGGAGACAAGGGCCCTGCAGATGCTACAGGGATAGGAAGGTGCCTTTGTATGGTCACACTCCGCCTGTTTTCCCCTCTTGTGCTGCAGAGGTGCCAGGCACCCCTGGTTTTGCCCCGTAGAGAGGTTTGTGCCTCCCCAAAACACTCACTGGCTTTTGAGGAGGCAGAGTCAGAGGGTGAAATGTCAGAGGAGCCATCCCACTGCAGCCGGCTCATGATGGCCTGGCTCTCCGCCACCTCGAAGCTGTCGTTCTCCACGCTGCCCTCTGCCTCGGGCAGGGACCTGAGCAAAGGCATTAGAATCAGAATCACCAGGTTGGAAATGACCCACAGGATCATCAAGTCCAACCATTCCTATCAAACACTAAACCATGTCCCTCAGCACCTCAGCCACCCGTCCCTTAAACCCCTCCAGGGAAGGGGACTCAACCCCTTCCCTGGGCAGCCTCTGCCACTGCCCAGTGACGCTTTCTGGGAAATATTTTTTGCTCATGTTCAGCCTGAACCTCCACTGGTGGAGCTTGAGGCCATTCCCTCTCGTCCTCTCCCCTGTCCTTTGGGAGAAGAGCCCAGCTCCTTCCTCTCCACAACCTCCTCTCAGGTTGTTGCAGAGAGCAATGAGGTCTCCCCTCAGCCTCCTCTTCTCCAGGATAAACACCTCCAGCTCTCTCAGATGCTCCTCTTCTTCTCCAGCCCCTTCACCAGCTTCGTTGCTCTTCTCTCGACTCGCTCCAGAGCCTCAACATCCTTCTTGTGGTGAGGGGCCCAGAACTGACCCCAGGATTCGAGGTGCAGTCTCACCAGTCTCCGGGATGGGGGAATGAAGCCCACAGTGCAAGGGAAACCCTGGGGGCTGCAGCCAGCTCCCTGATACCCGGCTGTGTGGCACATCCCAATCCCAGCCCTCCACAAGCCTCTTGTGGGTGTCCCTGTTGCCCATCCCCACCACCTCTCCAGGTCTCTGCTCGTGCTGGCGGCAGAGCACCATCCCCCTTCCTGCCTCAGGACCCTGTGCACGGCCGCTCACTCACGCAGAGGGGCCAAGGAGGTAAACCCGGACCGATCTCCGCTGCTCATCCGTGTGCTGGGGACACCGCAGGGACCTGTGGAGACCCAGGCTGAGTCAGGTGTTTGACATTCTCCCCTCCAAGCTCCTGCAGGGACCTGGGCACCTTGGGGTCGCCCCAGGATTCCTGCTGCCCTGCAGCAGGCAGGGAAGGCCCAGGCCCTCTCACCTGGTGCACATCTTCTTGGTGTGCTCAGAGATCACCCCACATTGCTGAGGAGAGAAGGGACAGGTCATAGAATCATAGAACAACCAGGTTGGAAGAGACCCATCGGATCATCAAGTCCAACCATTCCTATCAAACACTAACCCATGTCCCTCAGGACCTCATCTACCTGTGCCTTAAACACCTCCAGGGAAGGTGGGGAAGGTGGCAGGATGTGTATTAACTCCTCCACAGAGGGTGGAGAAGCATCCACGCAGCCTCTGGGCTGTACCGCACCAGGACAGTCCTGGGGACCCCACCCCAGGGCACCCAAGCCCCCCACTGCTGCCCTGTGGAGACATTTTATAGGGAAGGAGGACTCAATAAAGTGTCTTCAATCCATCAGATTGAAGTCTGTGCTTTAATCCACTCACTGCCCTGCACCCCCAGACAGAGCAGCCACCACCTGGGGCCCCCACAACCCCCAGGATCAGGACCCAGCAGGGTGTAGGGTGCCTGCAAACCTGTCCGCCGGGATCAAGGCGTGACCATCCTCATTCTCAGCCTGAAAACCATCCTGTGGGGATGGAACTGAGCCAGGGGAGACTCCAGGAGTCCCAGATCATAGAATCATAGAACAAGCAGGTTGGAAGGGACCCATCGGATCTTCTAGTCCAACCATTCCTATCAAACACTAAACCAAGTCCCTCAAGACCTCATCCACTCGTGTCTTAAACACCTCCAGGGAAGGTGACTCAACCCCCTCCCTGGGCAGCCTATTCCAATGCCCAATGACCCTTTCTGTGAAAAACTTCCTCCTAATCTCTAGCCTAAATCTCCCCTGGTGGAGCTTGAGGCCATTCCCTCTTGTCCTGTCCCCTGTCCCTTGGCAGAAGAGCCCAGCTCCCTCCTCTCTACAACCTCCTTTCAGATACTTGTAGAGAGTAATGAGGTCTCCTCTCAGCCTCCTCTTCTCCAGGATAAACACCCCCAGCTCTCTCAGCCGCTCCTCATAGGTTCTGTTCTCCAGCCCCTTCACCAGCCTCGTCGCTCTTCTCTGGACTCACTCCAGAGCCTCAACATCCTTCTTGTGCTGAGGGGCCCAGAACTGGACACAGGATTCAAGGAGTGGCCTCACCAGTGCTGAGTACAGAGGGAGAAGAACCTCCCTGGACCTGCTGGTCAGTCCATTTCTGATCTAAGCCAAGATGCCATTGGCCTTCTTGGCCACCTGGGCACACTGCTGGCTCATGTTCAGTCGGCTGTTGACCAACACCCCCAGGTCCCTCTCCTCCTGGCAGTTTTCCAGCCAGACTTCTCCCAGTCTGTAGCTCTGCATAGGGTTGTTGTGCCCCAAGTGCAGGACCCGGCATTTGGCCGTGTTAAACCTCATCCCATTGGACTCTGCCCAGTGGTCCAGCCTGTTTAGGTCCCTTTGCAGAGCTTCCCTACCCTCCAGCAGATTGACACTTCCACCCAGCTTTGTGTCATCTGCAAACTTGCTAAGGGATCCCGCACACCCCATCCTGCTGGGGCTCCCCCTGTTCCCGACGGTGCCCCCGGCCACAAACCGTGGTGAGCAGCGTCCGCAGCTCCTCAGGGCCCAGCGTCTCGTAGTTGATGCCTGTGGAGTTGCTGTACTGTGAGGACAGAAAGGGTATCAGAGCCAGGGGGTAATGGGAACAGGGCTGGTTTGGGAGGGTGACCAGCACCGCTGCCCCCGCCCCATCCCACCTGCACTCACCTTGAAGGGGTCGGGGTTCCCGCCGATCTCACCTGCATGAGAAGGGGGTGAGGAGGTGCTTGGGGTCCTCTGTGCCCCCCACCCTGCTGCCAGCACCGCCCTGATAAGCCCCATCCCACCAACCCAAACCCCCAGGTGACCCCAGTCCCCATCTCACCATTTTTGTGTTTAAGGGACTTGGACCTGCGAGGCGAGTTGGGGTTCTGCAAGGAGAGTGCAGGTGTTTGAGGGGTGCACGGGGCACCCCCCCGTGACCCCAGCAGCACCCATGCCCCCCTCACCTTATCCGACTTCCTCTTCTTTGCTGCAAGGGAGAGAGAACAGATGATTTTTACCTTTTCTGGATGATTTGGTCCCAGCTGCTGCAATACGCCCTGCGTCCCCCCTGCCGGGAGCCCCACACACGCCCAGGACGGAGGTGCAGCTGGGATGTGTCCCCCATCCCCCGTAGGAGGCAGGGGTCCCCCACAACGTCCCCCACCTTTCTTCTCTGAGCCATAGGACCAGTCATTGTCATTGATGTCATCATTGTCCTCCTGGTCGCTCTCCGACTTGTTCATGTTGTTGCTGCTCGCGATCCTGCACGGGGATGGCAGGAAGGTCACGATCCGCCACTGAGATCCATCCCACAGCTTTTCTGGCACTCCAGAATCCATCCTGTACCCTCTCTGGCACCCCCAGGATACATCCCACACCCCAGCAGCTCTGCCGGGCCCACCCCAGGCTGTCCCAGCCCCAGGAACCCCACCCAGATCCAAGGGAAGCAGGGGACGGAGAAACAAGGTTTCCCGATTTATTAACAGAATCATAGAATCACCAGGTTGGAAATGATCCACTGGATCATCAAATCCAACCATTCCCATCAATCACTAACCCATGTCCTTCAGCACCTCGTCCACTTGTCCCTTAAACCCCTCCAGGGAACATGACTCAACCCCTTCCCTGGGCAGCCTCTGCCACTGCCCAATGACCCTTTCTGTGAAAAATATTTTCCTGATGTTCAGCCTGAACAGTCCCTATTTTTCCAAGGAGGATGGAAGCAGCAGGGAGCTTGAGGAGCTGGAGGTGAGACGCCAGGTCTGGGGCGCAAGGATTGCACACCCCAGAATGAAAAGCAAGGAGGAGGGAGAGCCTGGATGACTGGCCTCTGTCACAGGCTCACAGATCCAGAATCCTCTGCCTGAACCCCTCAGCCACGGCCCGGTTCTGCCTCAGTTTCCCTGTGCGACGCTCACCTGCGGTTGGCAATGCGGCTGCTGTTGCGGCCCATGCCCAGGCACTTCTCCAGGTGGGGGGCGAAGCGGGAGGCGGCGATGCTGCGGCTGCAGTTGGGACACACGCATTCCTTGTTCTTCCACTGGTTGTAGACCTGCCCGAAGATGTCCACGCCGGGCTGGTCCACGATTTCTGTGGGAGAACACGCGTCAGCGCCGGATCCCGATGCTCCCTGTGCTCCCCCCGACTCTGCTGCTTTGCCCTGGAGGTCCCTGCCCAGTCCCCAATCCGGTTTTGGGGCTCTAAACCCGCAGCACAAGGGTCTCCAACACCCACCCACACAATTCTACCGCAAGGCAGTAGGATAGGTTGATAGGAATGGTTGGACTCAATGATCCAGTGGGTCTCTTCCAACCTGGTGATTCTATCATAGAATCATAGAACAACCAGGTTGGAAGAGACCCATCAGATCATTGAGACCAACCATTCCTATGATTCTAAGGCAATGTTTTTGGGGTTCAGCTCACCCTAAGGGTTTACAGAATGGAGGCACCAGCACTACCCAGGGGGGATGCTCAGCTTTAATCCCCACCCCTGCACCCCAAATCCTGCACGTGGGGGCGACTGATCCCACCAGCCGCACTGGGAGCAGGGTGCTCGCTGTCCCCCCTCCTTCCTCCCCATTCCCAGGAGCCGCAGCACTCGCCAAAGTCCTTCATGCTGTCCGGGTCCGTGTCGTCTAAGAAGAAGTAGCCGCACTTCACTGCCCGGTGGACCTCGAAGCAAAGGCCCAGGCAGGCATCGTCCACCAGGTCCGTGTAGATCTCGTGCGCGATGGCCTGTTGGGGGGGATGGGGGGAGGTCGTGGAGGGGTTAGGAGTGAGGAGGGGGCTGTGGAAGGGGCCAGATGGATGTTGGGGGGAGGGGGGGTAGGTGGACAGTGGGGGCCGCTCACCTCCAGTTTGCTGTTATCCAGGCCAGACAAAGACATTTCCTCCATTTTCATTTGCAACTGCTCGCGGGGAAGCCAGGCCAAACGCTCATAGCACAGGGCACGCGGGGGTCCCGCTGCGGGGAAGGGGTGGGGGGGGGCAGGGGCTGCACTGGATTCATTGCCCCACGGCCAGACACCCCCACCTCTTCAAGAAATCCCACCCCATCCCTGTAAGCAGGCAGCCCCCCCAGCCCCAAATCCCTCCCCATACCTAGGAGGGGGCACCCTGGGGTGTCCCCAGCCCCAGGGACAGAGCCCTGGGTTTAAACCCTTGAGGGGGGTGGGCATGGGGACCCTCACCCTGGTAGTGCCCCCCCCATGCCGAGCAGGTCAAGAAAAGGTGGGGAAGGGTCCCAGGTCTGGATCTGCTGCCAGACCCCCCAAGCCTGGGGTGAGCCCGGTCGTCACCGAGGCGTCAGACCCCTTCCTCCCCGAGAACCCCCCCCCATCTCCGGGTCGCAGTGGGTGCCTCCCCTGCACCCTAAAGCTGCCCCCAGCACCTCAAAGCTAACACACATACACCCCCCACACTCCCCCCAGCTGAAGGCAACGGTTTTGCTGCATCACCCACCTGGAAGCCAGAGGAGGGGGGAGCAGGGGCAGGCCGTGTGTTCCCCCCCTCCAAGTCAGATGAAGCGCCCTGAGTCACCCCCACCCCACCTCCACCCCTCCCCCACCCCACCGCAATCCACTCGGGAAGAGGAAACAGCAGGGATGGGGACCCCTGGGGGGTGGGGGATAAACAAAAGGGATGCAGGGACACGGTGGAGGGGGGGGGAAGGGGGGGGGGCTGTACGCACTAGGGGCTACACTGCACCTTCAGGGCAGGGATCACACCCCCCTGGGGGGTTGCACCCCTCGGTGGGAGGGATGGAAGGGGTGGGGAGATACACATTCGGGGTGGGCTCTGCACGCTCTGGGGGGGTACACACTACAGGGGGGGGTACACACTATAGGGGGGGGTACACATTCCGGGGGAGGGACATATTCTAAAGGGGGGTGCACACTCTGGCGGCTACACACTCAGGGGGGGGGGTACACACTCTGGGGGGGAGGGACATATTCTAAAGGGGGGTACACACTATAGGGGGGGTACACATTCTGGGGGAGGGACATATTCTAAAGGGGGGTACACACTATAGGGGGGGTACACATTCTGGGGGAGGGACATATTCTAAAGGGGGGTGCACATTCTGGCGGCTACACACTCGGGGGGGGGTACACACTCTGGGGGGGAGGGACATATTCTAAAGGGGGGTACACACTATAGGGGGGAGTACACATTCCGGGGGAGGGACATATTCTAAAGGGGGGTGCACACTCTGGGGGTTACACACTCGGGGGGGGGGGGTACACACTCTGGGGGGGGAGGGACATATTCTAAAGGGGGGTGCACACTCTGGGGGGGGTACACACTCGGGGGGGGGGGCAGCACATTCCTGGGGAGGTACATATTCTAAAGGGGGGTGCACACT
>JAUMJK010002908.1:0-32216 GCA_033558105.1 Coccyzus lansbergi
TGGGGAAATGGAGAGGAGAATGGGGAGAAATGAGAGAATGGGGAAGAGGGAAGGAGAGGGAAATGGAGGGAAATGGAGAGGAAATGGGAGAGAATGGGAGATGAGGGAAATGGAGAGAATGGGAGGAGAGGGAAATGGAGAGAATGAGGGAAAGATGGAGAGAAATGGAGAGGAAATGGAGAGAAATGAGGGAAATGGAGAAGAATGGGGAAAGATGGAGAGAATGAGGAAATGGAGAGAATGGGGAAATGGAGAGAAATGGGGAAGAGATGGAGGGAAATGGAGAGAAATGGAGAGAATGGGAAATGGAGAGAATGGGAAAATGGGAGGAGAATGGGAGAAAGATGAGGAGAATGGGAGAGAAATGGAGAAGAATGGGAGGAGAATGGAGAGAATGGGGAAATGGAGAATGGGAAAGATGGGAGAGAATGGAGAGAATGGGGAAAGATGGAGAGAATGGAGAGAAATGGAGGAAATGAGAGGAAATGGAGAAGAATGGAGGAGAATGGAGAGAATGGGGAAATGGAGAGAATGGGGAAATGGAGAGAATGGGGAAAGATGGGAGAGAATGGGGAAAGATGGGAGAGAATGGGAGAAGATGGAGGAGAATGGGAGAAGATGGGAGGAGAATGGGAGAGAATGGGGAAAGATGGAAGATGGGGAAATGGGGATGAGATGGGAAATGGAGGGAATGGAGAGAATGGGAGAGAATGGAGAAATGGAGGAAATGGAGAATGGGAGAAGATGGGAGAAGGAGGGAAAGATGGGAGAGAATGGAGAGAATGGAGAGAATGGGAGAAGATGGAGGAGAATGGGAAGGGAATGGAGGAGAATGGGAGAGAATGGGAAAAGATGGGAAGATGATGGGGAAATGGGAGAGAATGGGGAAGAAGGGAAGAGAATGGGGAGAGAATGGGAGAAAATGGGAGGAGAATGGGAGGGAGAATGGGAAAGATGGAGAGAATGGAGAAGATGGGAGGAGAATGGAGAGAATGGGGAAAGATGGGAGAGAATGGGAGAGAAGATGGAGGGAAATGGAGAAGAAATGGGAGGAGAATGGGAGAGAATGGGGAAAGATGGAGGAGAATGGGAAAGATGGATAGAATGGGAAGATGGGAGAGAATGGGAAGATGGAGGAGAAATGGAGAGAGAATGAGGGAAAAGATGGGAGAGAATGGGGAGAGAATGGGAAAGATGGAGAGAATGGAAGATGGAGGAGAATGGGAAAAGATGGAGAGAAATGGAGAGAATGGGAAAGATGGAGAGAATGGAAAGAAGGGAGAGAATGGAAAGATGGGAGGAAATGGGAGAGAATGGGAAAGATGGGGAGAGAATGGAAAGATGGAGAGAATGGGGAAAGATGGAGAGAATGGAAGAGGAGAAAATGGAGAGAATGGAGAGAATGGAGGAGAATGGAGAAGGAAATTGGAGGATAATGGAGAAAGATGGGAGAAATGGAGAGAAAATGGAGAAGAATGGAAGAGAATGGAGAGAATGGGAAAGATGGGAGATGAATGGTGGAAATGATTGGAGATAATTGGAGAGAATGGTGAAAGATGGGAAAGATGGGAGATAGATTGGAGGAAATGGAGAGGAGAATGGGGAAGATGAGTAGAATTGGAGAGAATGTGAAAGATGGGAGAGAATGGTAAGATGGGAGTGAATGGAAGATTTGATATAATGGGAAATATGGGAGGAAGAATGAATGATGGGTGAGAATGGGGAAATTTGGAGGAGAATGTGGTAATTGAGGAGAATGTGGAAGAGATGGTGAGGAGATGGGAGAGAATGGGAAGAGATTGTTAGTATATGTTAAAGATGTAGAATGGGTAAAGATTGGAGGAGAATGGTTAGAAGATTTATCTATTTCTCTAATTGTTCTCAATTTCTCTCATTGTCAGTCCGATTTCTAAGTTCGATTTGCTCGTCATTGTTCTTATACGATTGTATCTACATTGGTAGCTAATTTGAAGATTTCTATGATGGGCAAGATTTGTCTAGAATTTTACGAGAATTGTAAGAATGGAATAGAATAGTAAATAATTTACTGAGAATTTTAGAAGGTAAGAATGTTAAAGATGTATGATACTGGGTTAGAATTGTAAAAGATGTAAGAAATAAGGTTAAAAAAAGGTAAGAAAAAGTGTCCATAGAAATTGATCAGATTTCATTGCTCGGTTTCTCCCCCTTTTTTCCAGCGACGGCCGAGTGGGTGGAGTTTTTCGAGGCAGCTGGCATCCCGCCAGGTCCGGCCGTCTCTTACGCCGTCACCTTCGTCGACAACAGGTCCAACGAGACGCTAATTAACGCATTTCCCCCCCTTTGGCCGGTTCCTCCCGCTTGGCTCTTCCCCTCCACTCGGCTCCTTTGCTGCTCTCGCTCCCACTCCCATGATGCTCCTTGAGCCCTCAGGGAGGTCAAGGCTTTCGTCACCTCGAGGCTTTAATGACTCGGAGCTCCTAACGAAGGGGCAGCCTCGTTAGGCTGCTTCTCCTCACCGGGGGCTCCAGAACCCGCTTTCGGGGCCATTTTTAGGCCCAGAACCCGAGTTAATTGACATTTTTCGCCTCAAAATCCAACTTTGGAACCAGTTTTCGGGCCCAGAACCCAAGCTTTAGGGTCGCTTTTAGTTCTCAGAACCCAAGTTTAGGTCCATTTTTAGCCCCGAACTCCAGGCTTAGAACCATTTTTTTAGGCCAAACCCCAGGTCGAAACCAGGTTTAGGAGCAGAACCCGAGTTTAGGACCATTTTTAGGTTCCAGAACCCAGAGTTAAGACCAGGAACAAAGTTGAGGACAATTTTTAGGACCAGGACCTAAGTTTATAACCATCTTTAGCCTCAAACTCCAGGTTTAGAACCGTTTTTAGGCTCCAGCTCCAGACTTTGGACCAGGTTTAGGCCCAGAACCCAAGCTGAGGAACAGTTTTAAGCCTCAAAGTCCAGGCTTAGAACCATTTTTAGGACCAGAACTCAAGTTTAGGACAAGTTTTAGAGCCAAACCCTAGACTCGAGACCAGGTTTAGGCCCAGAAACCAAGTTCAGGACCAGTTTTAGCCTCAAAATCCAAGTTCAGGACCATTTCTAGGCCCAGAGCCCAAGTTTAGGACATTTTTTAGCCCCAAACTCCAGGTCTTGAGCCATTTTTTAGGCCCAAACCCCAGATTGAAACCAGGTTTAGGAGCAGAACCCAAGTTCAGGACCATTTTTAGGCCCAGAACCCAAGTTTAGAACCATTTTTAGACCCAGAACCCAAGTTTAGGACCATTTTTAGACCCAGAACTGAAGTTTAGAACCATTTTTAGACCCAGAACCCAAGTTTAGGACCATTTTTAGAGCCAGAACCCAAGTTTAGAACCATTTTTAGACCCAGAACCCAAGTTAAGGACCATTTTTAGGCCCAGAACTCAGGCTTAGGACCATTTTTAGAGCCAGAATCCAGGTTTAAGACCATTTTCAGGAGCAGAACCCAAATGTAGGACCATTTTTCGAGCCAGAACACAGGTTTCGAGAACATTTTTCGCCTCAAAATCCAAGTTCGGGACCATTTTTAGGCCAGAAGCCAAGTCCAGGAACATTTTTAGCCTCAAAATCCAAGTTAAGGACCATTTTTCCTTTCTTCTCCATTTCCCCTCATTTCTTCTCCATTTTCTCTCCATTTCCCTCATTTCTCTTCATTTCCCCCAATTTCTCTCCATTTCTCTCCATTTCCTCTCCATTTCCTCTCCATTTCCCCTCCTTTCCTCTCCATTTTCTCTCCATTTTCCCTCATTTCTCTCCATTTCCCTCATTTCTTCTCCATTTCCCCTCATTTCTTCTCCATTTCCTCTCCATTTCCCTCATTTCTCTCCATTTCCCCTCATTTCTCTCCATTTCCCTCATTTCTCTCCATTTCCCTCATTTCTCTCCATTTTCCCTCTTTTCTCTCCATTTCCCTCATTTCTTCTCCATTTTCTCTCCATTTTCCCTCATTTCTCTCCATTTCCCTCATTTCCTCTCCATTTCTCTCCATTTCCCTCATTTCTCCTCCATTTTCCCAATTTCTTCTCTATTTTCCCTCATTTCTCTCCATTTCCCCTCATTTCTCTCCATTTTCCCTCATTTCTCTCCATTTTCCCTCATTTCTCTCCATTTTCCCTCATTTCACTCCATTTCCCTCATTTCTCTCCATTTCCCTCATTTCTCCTCCATTTTCCCAATTTCTTCTCCATTTTCCCTCATTTCTTCTCCATTTTCTCTCCATTTCCCCTCCTTTTCTCTCCATTTCCCCTCCTTTCTTCTCCATTTCCCTCATTTCTCTCCATTTCCCCTCATTTCTTCTCCATTTTCTCTCCATTTTCCCAATTTCTTCTCCATTTCCCTCATTTCTCTCCATTTCCCCTCATTTCCTCTCCATTTCTCTCCATTTCCCCTCATTTCTTCTCCATTTACTCTCCATTTTCCCTCATTTCTCTCCATTTTCCCTCATTTCTTCTCCATTTTCTCTCCATTTCCCTCATTTCTCTCCATTTCCCTCATTTCTTCTCCATTTTCTCTCCATTTCCCCTCCTTTTCCCTCATTTCCCCTCATTTCTCTCCATTTCTCTCCCTTTCCCCTCCCTTTCCCCCCCTTCCCTCCCCCTTCCCTCCCCGTCCCCCCTCATTCCTTCCCCGTTTTCTCCCCCTTTTTCCAGCGACGGCCGAGTGGGTGGAGTTTTTCGAGGCAGCTGGCATCCCGCCAGGTCCGGCCGTCTCTTACGCCGTCACCTTCGTCGACAACAGGTCCAACGAGACGCTAATTAACGCATTTCCCCCCCTTTGGCCGGTTCCTCCCGCTTGGCTCTTCCCCTCCACTCGGCTCCTTTGCTGCTCTCGCTCCCACTCCCATGATGCTCCTTGAGCCCTCAGGGAGGTCAAGGCTTTCGTCACCTCGAGGCTTTAATGACTCGGAGCTCCTAACGAAGGGGCAGCCTCGTTAGGCTGCTTCTCCTCACCGGGGGCTCCAGAACCCGCTTTCGGGGCCATTTTTAGGCCCAGAACCCGAGTTAATTGACATTTTTCGCCTCAAAATCCAACTTTGGAACCAGTTTTCGGGCCCAGAACCCAAGCTTTAGGGTCGTTTTTAGTTCTCAGAACCCAAGTTTAGGTCCATTTTTAGACCCGAACTCCAGGCTTGGAACCATTTTTTTAGGCCCAAACCCCAGGTCGAAACCAGGTTTAGGAGCAGAACCCGAGTTTAGGACCATTTTTAGGTTCCAGAACCCAGAGTTAAGACCAGGAACAAAGTTGAGGACAATTTTTGGGACCAGGACCTAAGTTTCGAACCATCTTTAGCCTCAAACTCCAGGTTTAGAACCGTTTTTAGGCTCCAGCTCCAGACTTTGGACCAGGTTTAGGCCCAGAACCCAAGCTGAGGAACAGTTTTAAGCCTCAAAGTCCAGGTTTAGAACCATTTTTAGGACCAGAACTCAAGTTTAGGACAAGTTTTAGAGCCAAACCCTAGACTCGAGACCAGGTTTAGGCCCAGAAACCAAGTTCAGGACCAGTTTCAGCCTCAAAATCCAAGTTCAGGACCATTTCTAGGCCCAGAGCCCAAGCTTAGGACATTTTTTAGCCCCAAACTCCAGGTCTTGAGCCATTTTTTAGGCCCAAACCCCAGATTGAAACCAGGTTTAGGAGCAGAACCCAAGTTCAGGACCATTTCTAGGCCCAGAACCCAAGTTCGTGGCCATTTTTAAGCCCCAGAATCCAGGTTTAGGTCCATTTTTAGGCCCAGAACCCAGACTTTAGAACCATTTTTAGACCCAGAACCCAAGTTAAGGACCATTTTTAGACCCAGAACCCAAGTTTAGAACCATTTTTAGGCCCAGAACCCAAGTTTAGAACCATTTTTAGGCCCAGAAGCCAAGTCCAGGAACATTTTTAGCCTCAAAATCCAAGTTAAGGACCATTTTTAGACCCAGAACCCAAGTTTAGAACCATTTTTAGGCCCAGAACCCAAGTTTAGGACCAGTTTTAGAGCCAGAACCCAAGTTTAGGACCAGTTTTAGAGCCAGAATCCAGATTTAAGACCATTTTCAGGAGCAGAACCCAAATGTAGGACCATTTTTCGAGCCAGAACACAGGTTTCGAGAACATTTTTCGCCTCAAAATCCAAGTTCGGGACCATTTTTAGGCCCAGAAGCCAAGTCCAGGAACATTTTTAGCCTCAAAATCCAAGTTAAGGACCATTTTCCCTTTCTTCTCCATTTCCCCTCATTTCTTCTCCATTTTCTCTCCATTTCCCTCATTTCTTCTCCATTTCCCCTCATTTCTCTCCATTTCCCTCATTTCTCTCCATTTCCCTCATTTCTCTCCATTTCCCTCATTTCTCTCCATTTCCCTCATTTCTCTCCATTTCCCCTCATTTCTTCTCCATTTCCCCTCCTTTCCTCTCCATTTCCTCTCCATTTCCCTCATTTCTCTCCATTTTCCCAATTTCTTCTCCATTTTCCCTCATTTCTTCTCCATTTTCTCTCCATTTTCCCTCATTTCTTCTCCAATTTCTTCTCCATTTTCCCTCATTTCTTCTCCATTTTCTCTCCATTTTTCCCTCATTTCTCTCCATTTTCCCTCATTTCTTCTCCATTTTCCCTCATTTCTTCTCCATTTTCCCTCATTTCTCTCCATTTCCCCTCATTTCTCTCCATTTCCCCCATTTCTTCTCCATTTTCCTTCATTTCTTCTCCATTTTCCCAATTTCTTCTCCATTTCCCTCATTTCTTCTCCATTTCCCTCATTTCTTCTCCATTTCCCCTCATTTCTTCTCCATTTTCTCTCCATTTCTTCTCCATTTTCTCTCCATTTCCCTCATTTTCTCTCCATTTTCCCTCATTTCTCTCCATTTTCCCTCATTTCTTCTTTATTTTCCCAATTTCTTCTCCATTTCCCTCATTTCTTCTCCATTTCCCTCATTTCTCTCCATTTCCTCTCCCTTTCCCCTCCCTTTCCCCTCCTTCCCTCCCCCTTCCCTCCCCTTTCCCCTCATTCCTTCCCCGTTTTCTCCCCCTTTTTCCAGCGACGGCCGAGTGGGTGGAGTTTTTCGAGGCAGCTGGCATCCCGCCAGGTCCGGCCGTCTCTTACGCCGTCACCTTCGTCGACAACAGGTCCAACGAGACGCTAATTAACGCATTTCCCCCCCTTTGGCCGGTTCCTCCCGCTTGGCTCTTCCCCTCCACTCGGCTCCTTTGCTGCTCTCGCTCCCACTCCCATGATGCTCCTTGAGCCCTCAGGGAGGTCAAGGCTTTCGTCACCTCGAGGCTTTAATGACTCGGAGCTCCTAACGAAGGGGCAGCCTCGTTAGGCTGCTTCTCCTCACCGGGGGCTCCAGAACCCGCTTTCGGGGCCATTTCTAGGCCCAGAACCCAAGTTAATTGACATTTTTCGCCTCAAAATCCAACTTTGGAACCAGTTTTCGGGCCCAGAACCCAAGTTAATTGACATTTTTCGCCTCAAAATCCAAGTTTGGAACCAGTTTTCGGGCCCAGAACCCAAGCTTTAGGGTCGTTTTTAGTTCTCAGAACCCAAGTTTAGGTCCATTTTTAGCCCCGAACTCCAGGCTTGGAACCATTTTTTAGGCCCAAACCCCAGGTCGAAACCAGGTTTAGGAGCAGAACCCGAGTTTAGGACCATTTTTAGGTTCCAGAACCCAGAGTTAAGACCAGGATCAATGTTGAGGACAATTTTTGGGACCAGGACCTAAGTTTCGAACCATCTTTAGCCTCAAACTCCAGGTTTAGAACCGTTTTTAGGCTCCAGCTCCAGACTTTGGACCAGGTTTAGGCCCAGAACCCAAGCTGAGGAACAGTTTTAAGCCTCAAAGTCCAGGTTTAGAACCATTTTTAGGACCAGAACTCAAGTTTAGGACAAGTTTTAGAGCCAAACCCTAGACTCGAGACCAGGTTTAGGCCCAGAACCCAAGTTTAGAACCATTTTTAGACCCAGAACCCAAGCTAAGGACCATTTTTAGACCCAGAACCCAAGTTTAGAACCATTTTTAGACCCAGAACCCAAGTTAAGGACCATTTTTAGACCCAGAACCCAAGTTTAGAACCATTTTTAGACCCAGAACCCAAGTTTAGAACCATGTTTAGACCCAGAACCCAAGTTTAGAACCATTTTTAGACCCAGAACCCAAGTTAAGGACCATTTTTAGACCCAGAACCCAAGTTTAGAACCATTTTTAGACCCAGAACCCAAGTTAAGGACCATTTTTAGGCCCAGAACCCAGGTTTAGAACCATTTTTAGGCCCAGAACCCAAGTCTAGAACCATTTTTAGGCCCAGAACCCAAGTTTAGAACCATTTTTAGACCCAGAACCCAAGTCTAGAACCATTTTTAGACCCAGAACCCAAGTTTAGAACCATTTTTAGGCCCAGAACTCAGGCTTAGGACCATTTTTCGAGCCAGAATCCAGATTTAAGACCATTTTCAGGAGCAGAACCCAAATGTAGGACCATTTTTCGAGCCAGAACACAGGTTTCGAGAACATTTTTCGCCTCAAACCCCAAGTCAAGGACCATTTTTAGGCCCAGAAGCCAAGTCCAGGAACATTTTTAGCCTCAAAATCCAAGTTAAGGACCATTTTTCCTTTCTTCTCCATTTCCCCTCATTTCTTCTCCATTTTCTCTCCATTTCCCCTCATTTCTTCTCCATTTCCCCTCATTTCTCTCCATTTCCCCAATTTCTCTCCATTTCCCCTCCTTTCCTCTCCATTTCCTCTCCATTTCCCCTCATTTTCCCTCATTTCTCTCCATTTCCCTCATTTCTTCTCCATTTTCTCTCCATTTCCCCTCCTTTCCTCTCCATTTTCTCTCCGTTTTCCCTCATTTCTTCTCCATTTACTCTCCATTTCCCTCATTTCTCTCCATTTTCCCTCATTTCTCTCCATTTCCCCTCATTCCCCTCATTTCCCCTCATTTCCCTCCTTTCCTCTCCATTTACTCTCCATTTCCCCTCATTTCTTCTCCATTTTCTCTCCATTTCACTCATTTCCTCTCCATTTTCCCAATTTCTTCTCCATTTTCCCTCATTTCTCTCCATTTCCCTCATTTCTCTCCATTTTCCCTCATTTCTTCTCCATTTCCCCTCATTTCTTCTCCATTCACTCTCCATTTTCCCTCATTTCTTCTCCATTTTCTCTCTATTTTCCCTCATTTCTTCTCCATTTTCTCTCCATTTCCCCTCATTTCTTCTCCATTTACTCTCCATTTCCCTCATTTCTCTCCATTTCCCTCATTTCTTCTCCATTTTCCCTCATTTCTCTCATTTTCCCTCATTTCTCTCCATTTTCCCTCATTTCTCTCATTTTCCCTCATTTCTTCTCCATTTCCCTCATTTCTCTCCATTTCCCTCATTTCCTCTCCATTTACTCTCCATTTTCCCTCATTTCTTCTCCATTTTCTCTCCATTTTCCCTCATTTCTCTCTATTTCCCTCATTTCTCTCCATTTTCCCTCATTTCTTCTCCATTTTCCGAATTTCTTCTCCATTTTCCCAATTTCTTCTCCATTTCCCTCATTTCTCTCCATTTCCCTCATTTCCTCTCCATTTCTCTCTATTTCCCCTCATTTCTTCTCCATTTCCCTCATTTCTCTCCATTTTCCCTCATTTCTTCTCCATTTCCCCTCATTTCTCTCCATTTCCCCTCATTTCTTCTCCATTTCCCTCATTTCTCTCCATTTCCCTCATTTCTCTCCATTTTCCCAATTTCTTTTCCATTTCCCCTCATTTCTTCTCCATTTTCTCTCCATTTTCCCAATTTCTTCTCCATTTCCCTCATTTCTCTCCATTTCCCCTCATTTCTCTCCATTTTCCCTCATTTCTCTCCATTTTCCCTCATTTCTCTCCCTTTCCCCTCCTTCCCTCTCCCTTTCCCTCCTTTCGTCTCCATTTCCTCTCCATTTCCTCTCCCTTTCCCCTCCTTTCCCCCCCTTCCCTCCCCCTTCCCTCCCCTTTCCCCTCATTCCTTCCCCGTTTTCTCCCCCTTTTTCCAGCGACGGCCGAGTGGGTGGAGTTTTTCGAGGCAGCTGGCATCCCGCCAGGTCCGGCCGTCTCTTACGCCGTCACCTTCGTCGACAACAGGTCCAACGAGACGCTAATTAACGCATTTCCCCCCCTTTGGCCGGTTCCTCCCGCTTGGCTCTTCCCCTCCACTCGGCTCCTTTGCTGCTCTCGCTCCCACTCCCATGATGCTCCTTGAGCCCTCAGGGAGCTCAAGGCTTTCGTCACCTCGAGGCTTTAATGACTCGGAGCTCCTAACGAAGGGGCAGCCTCGTTAGGCTGCTTCTCCTCACCGGGGGCTCCAGAACCCGCTTTCGGGGCCATTTTTACACCCAGAACCCAAGTTAAGGACCATTTTTAGACCCAGAACCCAAGTTTAGAACCATTTTTAGGCCCAGAACCCAAGTTAATTGACATTTTTCGCCTCAAAATCCAACTTTGGAACCAGTTTTAGGCCCAGAACCCAAGCTTTAGGGTCGTTTTTAGTTCTCAGAACCCAAGTTTAGGTCCATTTTTAGCCCCGAACTCCAGGCTTGGAACCATTTTTTTAGGCCCAAACCCCAGGTCGAAACCAGGTTTAGGAGCAGAACCCGAGTTTAGGACCATTTTTAGGTTCCAGAACCCAGAGTTAAGACCAGGAACAAAGTTGAGGACAATTTTTGGGACCAGGACCTAAGTTTAGAACCATCTTTAGCCTCAAACTCCAGGTTTAGAACCGTTTTTAGGCTCCAGCTCCAGACTTTGGACCAGGTTTAGGCCCAGAACCCAAGCTGAGGAACAGTTTTAAGCCTCAAAGTCCAGGTTTAGAACCATTTTTAGGACCAGAACTCAAGTTTAGGACAAGTTTTAGAGCCAAACCCTAGACTCGAGACCAGGTTTAGGCCCAGAAACCAAGTTTAGAACCATTTTTAGGCCCAGAACCCAAGTTTAGAACCATTTTTAGACCCAGAACCCAAGTTTAGAACCATTTTTAGACCCAGAACCCAAGTTTAGGACCATTTTTAGACCCAGAACTGAAGTTTAGAACCATTTTTAGACCCAGAACCCAAGTTTAGGACCATTTTTAGAGCCAGAACCCAAGTTTAGAACCATTTTTAGACCCAGAACCCAAGTTAAGGACCATTTTTAGGCCCAGAACTCAGGCTTAGGACCATTTTTCGAGCCAGAATCCAGATTTAAGACCATTTTCAGGAGCAGAACCCAAATGTAGGACCATTTTTCGAGCCAGAACACAGGTTTCGAGAACATTTTTCGCCTCAAACCCCAAGTTCGGGACCGTTTTTAGGCCCAGAAGCCAAGTCCAGGAACATTTTTAGCCTCAAAATCCAAGTTAAGGACCATTTTCCCTTTCTTCTCCATTTCCCCTCATTTCTTCTCCATTTTCTCTCCATTTTCCCTCATTTCTCTTCATTTCCCCAATTTCTCTCCATTTCCCCTCCTTTCCTCTCCATTTCCTCTCCATTTCCCCTCATTTTCCCTCATTTCTCTCCATTTCCCTCATTTCTTCTCCATTTTCTCTCCATTTCCCCTCCTTTCCTCTCCATTTTCTCTCCGTTTTCCCTCATTTCTTCTCCATTTACTCTCCATTTCCCTCATTTCTCTCCATTTTCCCTCATTTCTCTCCATTTCCCCTCATTTCCCCTCATTTCCCCTCATTTCCCTCCTTTCCTCTCCATTTACTCTCCATTTCCCCTCATTTCTTCTCCATTTTCTCTCCATTTCACTCATTTCCTCTCCATTTTCCCAATTTCTTCTCCATTTTCCCTCATTTCTCTCCATTTCCCTCATTTCTCTCCATTTTCCCTCATTTCTTCTCCATTTCCCCTCATTTCTTCTCCATTCACTCTCCATTTTCCCTCATTTCTTCTCCATTTTCTCTCTATTTTCCCTCATTTCTTCTCCATTTTCTCTCCATTTCCCCTCATTTCTTCTCCATTTACTCTCCATTTCCCTCATTTCTCTCCATTTCCCTCATTTCTTCTCCATTTTCCCTCATTTCTCTCATTTTCCCTCATTTCTCTCCATTTTCCCTCATTTCTCTCATTTTCCCTCATTTCTTCTCCATTTCCCTCATTTCTCTCCATTTCCCTCATTTCCTCTCCATTTACTCTCCATTTTCCCTCATTTCTTCTCCATTTTCTCTCCATTTTCCCTCATTTCTCTCTATTTCCCTCATTTCTCTCCATTTTCCCTCATTTCTTCTCCATTTTCCGAATTTCTTCTCCATTTTCCCAATTTCTTCTCCATTTCCCTCATTTCTCTCCATTTCCCTCATTTCCTCTCCATTTCTCTCTATTTCCCCTCATTTCTTCTCCATTTCCCTCATTTCTCTCCATTTTCCCTCATTTCTTCTCCATTTCCCCTCATTTCTCTCCATTTCCCCTCATTTCTTCTCCATTTCCCTCATTTCTCTCCATTTCCCTCATTTCTCTCCATTTTCCCAATTTCTTTTCCATTTCCCCTCATTTCTTCTCCATTTTCTCTCCATTTTCCCAATTTCTTCTCCATTTCCCTCATTTCTCTCCATTTCCCCTCATTTCTCTCCATTTTCCCTCATTTCTCTCCATTTTCCCTCATTTCTCTCCCTTTCCCCTCCTTCCCTCTCCCTTTCCCCTCCTTTCGTCTCCATTTCCTCTCCATTTCCTCTCCCTTTCCCCTCCTTTCCCCCCCTTCCCTCCCCCTTCCCTCCCCTTTCCCCTCATTCCTTCCCCGTTTTCTCCCCCTTTTTCCAGCGACGGCCGAGTGGGTGGAGTTTTTCGAGGCAGCTGGCATCCCGCCAGGTCCGGCCGTCTCTTACGCCGTCACCTTCGTCGACAACAGGTCCAACGAGACGCTAATTAACGCATTTCCCCCCCTTTGGCCGGTTCCTCCCGCTTGGCTCTTCCCCTCCACTCGGCTCCTTTGCTGCTCTCGCTCCCACTCCCATGATGCTCCTTGAGCCCTCAGGGAGGTCAAGGCTTTCGTCACCTCGAGGCTTTAATGACTCGGAGCTCCTAACGAAGGGGCAGCCTCGTTAGGCTGCTTCTCCTCACCAGGGGCTCCAGAACCCGCTTTCGGGGCCATTTTTAGGCCCAGAACCCGAGTTAATTGACATTTTTAGCCTCAAAATCCAACTTTGGAACCAGTTTTCGGGCCCAGAACCCAAGTTAATTGACATTTTTCGCCTCAAAATCCAACTTTGGAACCAGTTTTCGGGCCCAGAACCCGAGTTAATTGACATTTTTCGCCTCAAAATCCAACTTTGGAACCAGTTTTCGGGCCCAGAACCCGAGTTAATTGACATTTTTCGCCTCAAAATCCAACTTTGGAACCAGTTTTCGGGCCCAGAACCCAAGCTTTAGGGTCGCTTTTAGTTCTCAGAACCCAAGTTTAGGTCCATTTTTAGCCCCGAACTCCAGGTTTGGAACCATTTTTTTAGGCCCAAACCCCAGGTCGAAACCAGGTTTAGGAGCAGAACCCGAGTTTAGGACCATTTTTAGGTTCCAGAACCCAGAGTTAAGACCAGGAACAAAGTTGAGGACAATTTTTAGGACCAGGACCTAAGTTTCGAACCATCTTTAGCCTCAAACTCCAGGTTTAGAACCGTTTTTAGGCTCCAGCTCCAGACTTTGGACCAGGTTTAGGCCCAGAACCCAAGCTGAGGAACAGTTTTAAGCCTCAAAGTCCAGGTTTAGAACCATTTTTAGGACCAGAACTCAAGTTTAGGACCATTTTTAGACCCAGAACCCAAGTTTAGAACCATTTTTAGACCCAGAACCCAAGTTTAGGACCATTTTTAGACCCAGAACCCAAGTTTAGAACCATTTTTAGACCCAGAACCCAAGTTTAGAACCAATTTTAGGCCCAGAACCCAAGTTTGGGACCATTTTTAGACCCAGAACCCAAGTTTAGAACCATTTTTAGACCCAGAACCCAAGTTTAGAACCAATTTTAGACCCAGAACCCAAGTTTGGGACCATTTTTAGGCCCAGAACCCAAGCTTAGAACCATTTTTAGGCCCAGAACCCAAGTTTAGAACCATTTTTAGACCCAGAACCCAAGTTTAGAACCATTTTTAGACCCAGAACCCAGGTTTAGAACCATTTTTAGGCCCAGAACTCAGGCTTAGGACCATTTTTAGAGCCGGAATCCAGATTTAAGACCATTTTCAGGAGCAGAACCCAAATGTAGGACCATTTTTCGAGCCAGAACACAGGTTTCGAGAACATTTTTCGCCTCAAACCCCAAGTTCGGGACCATTTTTAGGCCCAGAAGCCAAGTCCAGGAACATTTTTAGCCTCAAAATCCAAGTTAAGGACCATTTTTCCTTTCTTCTCCATTTCCCCTCATTTCTTCTCCATTTTCTCTCCATTTCCCCTCATTTCTCTCCATTTCTTCTCCATTTCTCTCCATTTCCCCTCATTTCTTCTCCATTTACTCTCCATTTCCCTCATTTCTCTCCATTTCTCCTCATTTCTCTCCATTTCCCTCATTTCTCTCCATTTCCCTTCCTTTCCTCTCCATTTTCTCTCCATTTCCCTCCTTTCTTCTCCATTTTCTCTCCATTTTCCTTCATTTCTCTCCATTTCCCTCATTTCTTCTCCATTTTCTCTCCATTTTCCCTCATTTCTTCTCCATTTTCTCTCCATTTCCCTCATTTCTCTCCATTTCCCTCATTTCTCTCCATTTCCCCTCATTTCCTCTCCATTTCTCTCCATTTCCCTCATTTCTCTCCATTTCCCTCATTTCTCTCCATTTTCCTTCATTTCTTCTCCATTTCTCCTTATTTCTTCTCCATTTTCTCTCCATTTTCCCTCATTTCTTCTCCATTTACTCTCCATTTCCCTCATTTCTCTCCATTTCTCTCCCTTTCCCCTCCTTTCCCCTCCTTCCCTCCCCCTTCCCTCCCCTTTCCCCTCATTCCTTCCCCGTTTTCTCCCCCTTTTTCCAGCGACGGCCGAGTGGGTGGAGTTTTTCGAGGCAGCTGGCATCCCGCCAGGTCCGGCCGTCTCTTACGCCGTCACCTTCGTCGACAACAGGTCCAACGAGACGCTAATTAACGCATTTCCCCCCCTTTGGCCGGTTCCTCCCGCTTGGCTCTTCCCCTCCACTCGGCTCCTTTGCTGCTCTCGCTCCCACTCCCATGATGCTCCTTGAGCCCTCAGGGAGGTCAAGGCTTTCGTCACCTCGAGGCTTTAATGACTCGGAGCTCCTAACGAAGGGGCAGCCTCGTTAGGCTGCTTCTCCTCACCGGGGGCTCCAGAACCCGCTTTCGGGGCCATTTTTAGGCCCAGAACCCGAGTTAATTGACATTTTTCGCCTCAAAATCCAACTTTGGAACCAGTTTTCGGGCCCAGAACCCAAGCTTTAGGGTCGTTTTTAGTTCTCAGAACCCAAGTTTAGGTCCATTTTTAGCCCCGAACTCCAGGCTTAGAACCATTTTTTTAGGCCCAAACCCCAGGTCGAAACCAGGTTTAGGAGCAGAACCCGAGTTTAGGACCATTTTTAGGTTCCAGAACCCAGAGTTAAGACCAGGAACAAAGTTGAGGACAATTTTTAGGACCAGGACCTAAGTTTAGAACCATCTTTAGCCTCAAACTCCAGGTTTAGAACCGTTTTTAGGCTCCAGCTCCAGACTTTGGACCAGGTTTAGGCCCAGAACCCAAGCTGAGGAACAGTTTTAAGCCTCAAAGTCCAGGCTTAGAACCATTTTTAGGACCAGAACTCAAGTTTAGGACAAGTTTTAGAGCCAAACCCTAGACTCGAGACCAGGTTTAGGCCCAGAAACCAAGTTCAGGACCAGTTTCAGCCTCAAAATCCAAGCTCAGGACCATTTCTAGGCCCAGAGCCCAAGTTTAGGACATTTTTTAGCCCCAAACTCCAGGTCTTGAACCATTTTTTAGGCCCAAACCCCAGACTGAAACCAGGTTTAGGAGCAGAACCCAAGTTCAGGACCATTTCTAGGCCCAGAACCCAAGTTTAGAACCATTTTTAGACCCAGAACCCAAGTTAAGGACCATTTTTAGACCCAGAACCCAAGTTTAGAACCATTTTTAGACCCAGAACCCAAGTTTAGAACCATTTTTAGACCCAGAACCCAAGTTTAGAACCATTTTTAGGCCCAGAACCCAAGTTTAGAACCATTTTTAGACCCAGAACCCAAGTTTAGAACCATTTTTAGACCCAGAACCCAGGTTTAGAACCATTTTTAGGCCCAGAACCCAAGTTTAGAACCATTTTTAGACCCAGAACCCAAGTTTAGAACCATTTTTAGGCCCAGAACCCAAGTTAAGGACCATTTTTAGACCCAGAACCCAAGTTAAGGACCATTTTTAGACCCAGAACCCAAGTTAAGAACCATTTTTAGACCCAGAACCCAAGTTTAGAACCATTTTTAGACCCAGAACCCAAGTTTAGAACCATTTTTAGACCCAGAACCCAAGTTTAGAACCATTTTTGTGCCCAGAGCCCAAGACTGAAGAGCCGGTTTCGCCCCGATCCCCTTCCCGGCTCCGTTTTCCGCCCCCGAATCCCTATTTCTTGCCCCGTTTTCCGCCCCTCGCTCACCCTCCCGTGTCGCTCTCCTCCCGTCAGGATCCGCAAGACGATGCTGCCGGACCTGACCAAGGAGCTGGTGAACGAGCTGGGGATCACGGCGGTCGGCGACGTCATCGCCGTCCTCAAACACGCCAAAGCCGCTCACCGACAGGTCCCGCCCGCGAAATCCCTCCCCCGCGGCTCTTCCCCTGCTTCATTTTTCACCCCCACAAAAAAAAATAAAACCCCCTCAATTTTCCGCCTCTTTTTGGCCTCCAGGAGGTGTGTAAAGCGGCCGCCGAGTCGCTAGGCCCCGGAGGCCAACGGGAGCGGCGGCGACGGAACCCGACGGGCGGTGAGAGCGACGGGGACGGAATAATCCTCCCTCGGGATTTGGGGGGATGGGGGGGGGGGCCTCGTTAGTGAGCTCCCCCCGACCTAACGCAAGGCTCCGTTGGCAGCCGCCGGCAGGATGATCGCCAACAGCCTGAGCGCGGGCAGCCCCGCGGCCTCCGCCACGGCCTCCCCGACCGGCCCCGGGGCCACCGAGGCAGGTGAGGGGCACGAAAGGATTCCCTCCTTGGTCCTGCGATGCCGTCGTTTCCGCGATTTCTACGGTTTTAGTTTGCGCACTCTCGTAATTTCCGTGTTTCTGCCCTTCTGGAATTTCTACGGCTCTGGTTTCTACGGTTCTGCCGTTTCTACGATTCTGTCGTATAAACGATTCTATCGTTTCGATGATTCTATCGCTTTTATGATTCTATCGTTTCTACGATTCTACCATTTCTACGATTCTATTGTTTAAATGATTCTGTCGTTTCGATGATTCTATCGTTTAAATGATTCTATCATTTAAATGATTCTATCGTTTCTATGATTCTATCGTTTAAATAATTCTATCGTTTAAATGATTTTATCATTTCTATGATTCTATCGTTTCGATGATTCTATCGTTTCAATGATTCTATCGTTTCTACGATTCTATTGTTTAAATGATTCTATCGTTTCTACGATTCTGTCATTTAAACAATTCTATCGTTTCTATGATTCTATCATTTCTACAATTCTATCGTTTAAATGATTCTATCATTTCTATGATTCTATCGTTTAAATGATTCTATCGTTTCTACAATTCTATCGTTTCTACGATTCTATCCTTTCTACGATTCTATCATTTCTATGATTCTATCCTTTCTACGATTCTCTCATTTCTACGATTCCCCCATTAATTTCTATGATTCTATGATTTCTATGACTCTCTAACTTCTACAGCTCTACAATTTCTACGACTCTATCATTTCTACAATTCTATAATTGCTACGATTCTATCATTTCTACGATTCTATCCTTTTTACAATTCTACGATTCCTACAACTCTACAATTTCTACGACTCTATAATTTCTACAATTCTATAATTTCTACAATTCTATCATTTCTACGATTCTATCCTTTCTACGATTCTATCCTTTCTAAGATTCTGTCATTTCTACGATTCTATCATTTCTAAGATTCTGTCATTTCTACGATTCTATCATTTCTACAATTCTATAATTGCTACGACTCTATCATTTCTATGATTCTATCATTTCTACGATTCTATCATTTCTACAATTCTATCGTTTCTACGATTCTATCATTTCTATGATTCTGCCATTTCTACGATTCCCCCATTAATTTCTATGATTCTGTGATTTCTTTGACTCTCTAACTTCTACAGCTCTACAATTTCTACGACTCTATCATTTCTACGATTCTATCATTTCTATGATTCTGTCACTTCTAAGATTCTATCATTTCTATGATTCTATCATTTCTATGATTCTGTCACTTCTAACATTCTATCATTTCTACAATTCTCTCATTTCTACGATTCTATCGTTTCTATGATTCTGTCACTTCTAACATTCTATCATTTCTACAATCCTCTCATTTCTACAATTCTCTCATTTCTACGATTCTATCATTTCTACAATTCTCTCATTTCTACAATTCTCTCATTTCTACAATTCTCTCATTTCTACGATTCTCTCATTTCTACAATTCTCTCATTTCTACGATTCTATCTTTTCTACGATTCTCTCATTTCTACGATTCCCCCATTAATTTCTATGATTCTGTGATTTCTTTGACTCTCTAACTTCTACAATTCTATCATTTCTATGACTCTATCATTTCTACAATTCTATCATTTCTACGATTCTATCATTTCTAAGATTCTATCCTTTCTACGATTCTATCCTTTCTACAATTCTATGATTCCTACAACTCTACAATTTCTACGACTCTATAATTTCTACAATTCTATAATTTCTACAATTCTAGTTTCTACAATTCTATCATTTCTACGATTCTATCATTGCTACGATTCTATCCTTTCTACGATTCTATCATTTCTACGATTCCCCCATTAATTTCTATGATTCTGTGTCTACGACTCTATCATTTCTACAATTCTATAATTGCTACAATTCTATCATTTCTACAATTCTATCCTTTCTACGATTCTATCCTTTCTACGACTCTATCATTTCTACGATTCTATCCTTTCTACGATTCTACGATTCCTACAACTCTATAATTTCTACGACTCTATAATTTCTACAATTCTATAATTGCTACAATTCTATGATTTCTACGATTCTGTCACTTCTACAATTCTATCCTTTCTACGATTCTATCATTTCTACGATTCTGTCATTTCTAAGATTCTATCATTTCTAAGATTCTATCCTTTCTACGACTCTATCCTTTCTACGATTCTATCCTTTCTATGATTCTACGATTCCTACAACTCTATAATTTCTACGACTCTATCATTTCTACAATTCTATCATTTCTACAATTCTAGTTTCTACGATTCTGTCATTTCTACGATTCTCTCATTTCTACAATTCTATCCTTTCTACGATTCTGTCATTTTTACAATTCTATCATTTCTATGATTCTATCCTTTCTACAATTCTATCCTTTCTACGATTCTATCATTTCTATGATTCTATCATTTCTACGATTCTATCATTTCTACGATTCCCCCATTAATTTCTATGATTCTGTGATTTCTTTGACTCTCTAACTTCTACAGCTCTACAATTTCTACGACTCTATCATTTCTACGATTCTATCATTTCTACGATTCTATCATTTCTATGATTCTGTCACTTCTAAGATTCTATCATTTCTACGATTCTATCCTTTCTACGATTCTATCCTTTCTACGATTCTATCCTTTCTACGATTCTATCCTTTCTACGATTCTACGATTCCTACAGCTCTACAATTTCTACGACTCTATAATTTCTACAATTCTATAATTTCTACAATTCTAGTTTCTACAATTCTATCATTTCTACAATTCTCTCATTTCTACGATTCTGTCGTTTCTACGATTCTATCATTTCTACGATTCCCCCATTAATTTCTATGATTCTGTGATTTCTTTGACTCTCTAACTTCTACAGCTCTACAATTTCTATGACTCTATCATTTCTACTATTCTATCATTTCTACGATTCTATCCTTTCTACAATTCTATCATTTCTACGATTCTATCATTTCTATGATTCTGTCATTTCTATGATTCTAACGTTTCTACAATTCTATCATTTCTACGATTCTATCATTTCTATGATTCTATCCTTTCTACGATTCTATCATTTCTACGATTCTGTCACTTCTACGATTCTCTCATTTCTACGATTCCCCGATTAATTTCTATGATTCTATGATTTCTTTGACTCTATAACTTCTACAGCTCTACAATTTCTATGATTCTATAATTTCTACAATTCTATCCTTTCTACGATTCTATCCTTTCTACGATTCTATTGTTTCTACGATTCTACGATTCCTACAACTCTACAATTTCTACGACTCTATCATTTCTACAATTCTATAATTTCTACAATTCTGGTTTCTACGATTCTATCATTTCTATGATTCTATCATTTCTACAATTCTATCCTTTCTATGATGCTGTCACTTCTACGATTCTATCATTTCTACGATTCTCTCATTTCTACGATTCCCCCATTAATTTCTATGATTCTGTGATTTCTTTGACTCTCTAACTTCTACAGCTCTACAATTTCTACGACTCTATCATTTCTACGATTCTGTCACTTCTACGATTCTATCCTTTCTACGATTCTGTCACTTCTAAGATTCTATCCTTTCTACGATTCTATCGTTTCTACGATTCTACGATTCCTACAACTCTATAATTTCTACGACTCCATAATTTCTGCAATTCTATAATTGCTACAATTCTATGATTTCTACGATTCTGTCACTTCTACAATTCTATCCTTTCTACGATTCTATCATTTCTCCAATTCTATAATTTCTACGATTCTGTCGCTTCTACGATTCTATCGTTTCTACGATTCTATCTTTTCTACGATTCTATCCTTTCTACGATTCTATCATTTCTACAATTCTGTCATTTCTATGATTCTGTCACTTCTACAATTCTATAATTTCTGCAATTCTAGTTTCTACAATTCTATAATTTCTACGATTCTATCATTTCTACAATTCTATCCTTTCTACGATTCTGTCATTTCTCCGATTCTGTCACTTCTCCGGTTCTATCGTTTCTCCGACTCTCTCATTTCTCCGATTCCGTGATTCCTGCGACTCCGGTGACTTCTGCAGTTCTGTAATTTCTGGGCGTCCGCGATGGCTCTGGCTTCGTGGGCCCCTGTAAGTCGGTTCCGCGCTCCCTCTCTGCTGCGCAGGCGGTTTGGGGCTCCCCCCGGGTCCCCCCAAGCGTCGTCGGGTGACGTCGGAGCAGGAGGGGAAGTACATCATCTCTCTGCCCAAGGGCTCCACCCCCAGGACGCGACGGATCCTCCTCCAGCAGCAGCAGCAGCAGCAGCAGCAGCAGCAGCAGCAGAGAGGTGACCCCAAAACTCGCCCCAAAGCCCCTGGGAGGGAACCCACAACATTTGGGGGCAATTAGGAAGGTTTGGGGGGCAAGTAGGAAGAATTTTGGTCAATTAGGAAGGTTTTGGGGTCAATTAGGAAATATTTGGGTCAATTGGGAAGGTTTGGGGTCAATTAAGAAGGTTTTGGAGTTGATTAGGAAGGTTTTGGGGTCAAGTAGGAAGAATTTTGGTCAATTAGGAAGGTTTTGGGTTCAATTAGGAAGGTTTTCGGGTCAATTAAGGTTTCAGGGTTGATTAAGAAGGTTTTGGGGTCGATTAGGAAGGTTGGGGGTCGATTAAGAAGGTTTTGTGGTCGATTAGGAAGGTTTTGGGTCAATTAGGAAGGTTTGGGGTCAATTAAGAAGGTTTTGGGGTCGATTAGGAAGGTTTTGGGGTCGATTACGAAGGTTTTGGGGTCAATTAGGAAGGTTTTGGGATCAATTAGGAAGGTTTCAGGGTTGATTAGGAAGGTTTTGGGATCAATTAGGAAGGTTTGGGGTCAATTAAGAAGGTTTTGGAGTTGATTAGGAAGGTTTCAGGGGTCAATTAGGAAGAATTTTGGTCAATTAGGAAGGTTTTGGGTCAATTAAGAAGGTTTTGGGTTCAATTAGGAAGGTTTTGGGGTCAATTAGGAAGAATTTTGGTCAATTAGGAAGAATTTTGGTCAATTAGGAAGGTTTTGGGGTCGATTAGGAAGGTTTGGGGGTCAATTAGGAAGGTTTTGGGGTCGATTAGGAAGGTTTTGGGGTTAATTAGGAAGAATTTTGTATCAATTACTAAGGTTTTGGGGTTAATTAGGAAGGTTTTGGTGTCAATTAGGAAGGTTTTGGGGTCAATTAGGAAATATTTGGGTCAATTGGGAAGGTTTGGGGTCGATTAGGAAGGTTTTGGGGTCGATTAGGAAGGATTTAGGGTCAATTAAGAAGACTTTGGGGTCGATTAGGAAGGATTTGGGTCAATTAGGAAGGTTTTTGGTGTCAGTTTGGAAGGTTTTGGGGTCAACTTGAGTCCTTTTGGGGTCAATCCTGGGAGGTTTTGGGGGTGAATTGGGAGCATTTTGGGCTGAAGCTGGTGTGTTGTCGTCAGCGGCAGGAGTGGGGAGGACGTCGGTCTTCGAGCGTCTTGGGGCCGAGGCCGGAACCGACTCCCAGAGCCACGGGAAGGTGAGCAGGAAACAACAGGGAAACCGGGACGGAAACGATGGGAAAGGGAGGGGGAAGGGACGGGAAACGGGGACGGAAACAATGGGAAAGGGAGGGGGAAGGGACGGGAAACGGGGAAAGGAAATGATGGGAAAGGGAGAGGGAAGGGACGGGAAACGGGGACGGAAACGATGGGAAAGGGAGGGGGAAGGGACGGGAAACGGGGAAAGGAAACGATGGGAAAGGGAGGGGGAAGGGACGGGAAACGGGGACGGAAACGATGGGAAAGGGAGGGGGAAGGGACGGGAAACGGGGACGGAAACGATGGGAAAGGGAGAGGGAAGGGACGGGAAACGGGGAAAGGAAACGATGGGAAAGGGAGGGGGAAGGGACGGGAAACGGGGACGGAAACGATGGGAAAGGGAGGGGGAAGGGACGGGAAACGGGGACGGAAACGATGGGAAAGGGAGGGGGAAGGGACGGGAAACGGGGACGGAAACGATGGGAAAGGGAGGGGGAAGGGACGGGAAACGGGGACGGAAACGATGGGAAAGGGAGGGGGAAGGGACGGGAAACGGGGACGGAAACGATGGGAAAGGGAGGGGGAAGGGACGGGAAACGGGGAAAGGAAACGATGGGAAAGGGAGGGGGAAGGGACGGGAAACGGGGACGGAAACGATGGGAAAGGGAGGGGGAAGGGACGGGAAACGGGGACGGAAACAATGGGAAAGGGAGGGGGAAGGGACGGGAAACGGGGAAAGGAAATGATGGGAAAGGGAGGGGGAAGGGACGGGAAACGGGGACGGAAACGATGGGAAAGGGAGAGGGAAGGGATGGGAAACGGGGACGGAAACGATGGGAAAGGGAGAGGGAAGGGACGGGAAACGGGGAAAGGAAACGATGGGAAAGGGAGAGGGAAGGGACGGGAAACGGGGACAGAAATGATGGGAAAGGGAGGGGGAAGGGACGGGAAATGGGGACGGAAACGATGGGAAAGGGAGAGGGAAGGGACGGGAAATGGGGACGGAAACGATGGGAAAGGGAGAGGGAAGGGACGGGAAATGGGGACGGAAACGATGGGAAAGGGAGAGGGAAGGGACGGGAAACGGGGAAAGGAAACGATGGGAAAGGGAGGGGGAAGGGACGGGAAACGGGGACGGAAACGATGGGAAAGGGAGGGGGAAGGGACGGGAAACGGGGAAAGGAAACGATGGGAAAGGGAGGGGGAAGGGACGGGAAATGGGGAAAGGAAACGATGGGAAAGGGAGGGGGAAGGGACGGGAAACGGGGACGGAAACGATGGGAAAGGGAGGGGGAAGGGACGGGAAACGGGGACGGAAACGATGGGAAAGGGAGGGGGAAGGGACGGGAAACGGGGAAAGGAAATGATGGGAAAGGGAGGGGGAAGGGACGGGAAACGGGGAAAGGAAACGATGGGAAAGGGAGAGGGAAGGGACGGGAAACGGGGAAAGGAAACGATGGGAAAGGGAGAGGGAAGGGACGGGAAACGGGGACGGAAACGATGGGGAAGGGAGAGGGAAGGGACGGGAAACGGGGACGGAAACGATGGGAAAGGGAGGGGGAAGGGACGGGAAACGGGGACGGAAACGATGGGAAAGGGAGGGGGAAGGGACGGGAAACGGGGACGGAAACGATGGGAAAGGGAGGGGGAAGGGACGGGAAACGGGGACGGAAACGATGGGAAAGGGAGGGGGAAGGGACGGGAAACGGGGACGGAAACGATGGGAAAGGGAGGGGGAAGGGACGGGAAACGGGGAAAGGAAACGATGGGAAAGGGAGAGGGAAGGGACGGGAAACGGGGACGGAAACGATGGGAAAGGGAGAGGGAAGGGACGGGAAATGGGGACGGAAACGATGGGAAAGGGAGGGGGAAGGGATGGGAAATGGGGACGGAAACGATGGGAAATGGAGGGGGAAGGGACGGGAAACGGGGAAAGGAAATGATGGGAAAGGGAGAGGGAAGGGACGGGAAACGGGGACGGAAATGATGGGAAAGGGAGGGGGAAGGGACGGGAAACGGGGACGGAAACGATGGGAAAGGGAGGGGGAAGGGACGGGAAACGGGGACGGAAACGATGGGAAAGGGAGGGGGAAGGGACGGGAAACGGGGACGGAAACGATGGGAAAGGGAGGGGGAAGGGACGGGAAACGGGGACGGAAACGATGGGAAAGGGAGGGGGAAGGGACGGGAAACGGGGAAAGGAAACGATGGGAAAGGGAGGGGGAAGGGACGGGAAACGGGGACGGAAATGATGGGAAAGGGAGGGGGAAGGGACGGGAAACGGGGACGGAAACGATGGGAAAGGGAGGGGGAAGGGACGGGAAACGGGGACGGAAACGATGGGAAAGGGAGGGGGAAGGGACGGGAAACGGGGACGGAAACGATGGGAAAGGGAGGGGGAAGGGACGGGAAACGGGGACGGAAACGATGGGAAAGGGAGGGGGAAGGGACGGGAAACGGGGACGGAAACGATGGGAAAGGGAGGGGGAAGGGACGGGAAACGGGGACGGAAACGATGGGAAAGGGAGGGGGAAGGGACGGGAAACGGGGACGGAAACGATGGGAAAGGGAGGGGGAAGGGACGGGAAACGGGGACGGAAACGATGGGAAAGGGAGGGGGAAGGGACGGGAAACGGGGACGGAAACGATGGGAAATGGAGAAATGATTGGGAAATTGAGAGGGAAAGGAGGGAAAATGATGGAAAACAGGGAAGGAAATGATGGAAAAAGGGGAGGGAAAGGATGGGAAATTGAGGAATGATTGACAATTGAAAGGGAAAGGATGGAAAATGAGGAGGGAGAGGATGGAAAAGAGAGGAGGGATGAGAAACGGGGAAGGGAATGATGGGAAATGGGGAAGGAAAGGACGGAAATGAGGAGGGAAATGCTGGGAAAGGATGGAAACAAGGGAGAGAAAGGATGGGAAATGGAGAAATGGTGGGAAATTGGGAGGGAAATGGTGGGAAACAGAGGGAAACGATGGGAAAAACGATGGAAACCGGGGATGTGACGGGAAAGGGGGAAGGAAACAATGAAAGATTGAGAAATGGTTGGGAAATTGAGGGGGAAATGACGGAAAACTGAGAAAGGATGGAAACGAGGAGGGAGACGGGAAGTGACGGCACCTTTTAGGGTCAACCTGCCGGAGTTGGGGGTCCGACTGGCGGATTTTAGGGTCAACCTGGAAACTTGGGGGTCAAGCTGAGAGGTTCTGGGGTCAACGTGGAAGGTTTTGGGGTCAAGCTGGAAAACTCGGGGTCGACCTGGTGGGGTTTAGGGACAATTTTGGACGTTTTGGGGTCAACCTGAGACCTTTTGGGGTCGACCCGGAAGGTTCTGGGGTCAATTTTACACTTTTTGGGGTCAACCTGGAAGGTTTTGGGGTCAACCTGATACCTTTGGGGATCAACCTGGAAGGTTTTGGGGTCAATTTTACACCTTTTGGGGTCAACCTGGTGGGTTTTAGGGTCAATGTTACACGTTTTGGGGTCAACCCCGAAGGTATTGGGGTCAATGTTACACCTTTTGGGGTCAACTTGAGACCTTTTGGGGTCAACCCGGAAGGTTCTGGGGTCAATTTTACACATTTTGGAGTCAAGATGAGACCTTTTGGGGTCAACCCGGAAGGTTCTGGGGTCAATTTTACACTTTTTGGGGTCAAATGGGAAGGTTTTGGGGTCAACCTGATACCTTTGGGGATCAACCTGGACGGTTTTGGGGTCAATTTTACACCTCTTGGGGTCAACCTGGTGGGTTTTAGGGTCAATGTTACACATTTTGGGGTCAACCCGGAAAATTCGGGGTCAACCCTGAAGGTTTTGGGGTCAACGTTACACCTTTTGGGGTCAACCCGAGACCTTTTGGGGTCAACCCGGAAGGTTCTGGGGTCAATTTTACACTTTTTGGGGTCAACCCGGAAGGTTCTGGGGTCAATTTTACACTTTTTGGGGTCAAATGGGAAGGTTTTGGGGTCAACCCGATACCTTTGGGGATCAACCTGGACGGTTTTGGGGTCAATTTTACACCTCTTGGGGTCAACCTGGTGGGTTTTGGGGTCAATTTTACACCTCTTGGGGTCAACCTGGTGGGTTTTGGGGTCAATTTTACACCTCTTGGGGTCAACCTGGTGGGTTTTAGGGTCAATTTTACACCTCTTGGGGTCAACCTGGTGGGTTTTGGGGTCAAGCTGGGAAACGTGGGCTCAGCCTGTGGTGGGGAGAAAATGGCTGGAAAAATGGGGAGGGAAATGCTGGGAACTGAGGAGGGAAATGCTGGAAAATGGGCCGGAAAAGGCTGGGAAGTGGGGAGGAAGCGCGACTCCATCTTGGCTCCGTCCCCGGAGGCCAAATGAGCCTCCGGGGCTGCTGGAGCCTCCGCTCTCTGCGCCGTCTCTGCCCTCCCAGCCCAGCGGAGTCTTCAGCCGCCTGGCAGCCTCCTCGGGCGACGAAGAGGACGAAGAGGACGGCGACGACGACGACGACTCCGCCTTGCCCTACGCCGGCGTCTTCAAGAAACCCCTCAAGCCTCTCCCCGAGGCCGGAGCCGTCGTCGAGGCCACAGCCACCAGCTCGGAGGCCGAAACTCCTCCGGACGAAGCCCCCGAAGGGAAGCGGCGGCGAGAGGTCCGCGTGACCCTCCCCAGGGCCTGGGGCTGCGGCCGCGTCAGCAGCTCCAGCGACGCCCTCGGCCCCCGAAGCGTCTTCCAGCGCTTGGGGCGCAAACCCCAGTGACCCCCGAAGCTTCTCGGCCTCCCCCGCGGCCTCCCCGCCCTCCAGCTCCGCCTCATCCCTCCCCGAGGAAGCTTCTTCCCTTCGTTTTTCCGGGATTCGGGCCCGGAAAGCTCCACCCGGCAAAGATTTTTCTCCATATTTTTCATTTATTTCCTTCCTCGGCTGAATTTTCCTCTCAAATTTTAGAATTCGGACCCAGAAAGCTCCACCCGGCAAAGAGCTTTTTCCATATTTTTCATTTATTTCCTTCATTTGCTGAATTTTCCCCTCAAATTTTAGAATTCGGACCCAGAAAGCTCCACTCGGCAGCCATTTTTCTCCATATTTTTCATTTATTTCCTTCCTCGGCTGAATTTTCCCCTCAAATTTTAGAATCCGGACCCAGAAAGCTCCACCCGGCAAAGAGCTTTTTCCGTATTTTTCATTTATTTCCTTCCTCGGCTGAATTTTCCCCTCAAATTTTAGAATTTGGACCCAGAAAGCTCCACTCGGCAGCCATTTTTCTCCATATTTGTCACTTATTTCCTTCTTCGGCTGAATTTTCCCCTCAAATTTTAGAATTCGGACCCAGAAAGCTCCACTCGGCAGCCATTTTTCTCCATATTTTTCATTTATTTCCTTCCTCGGCTGAATTTCCCTTTCAAATTTTAGAATTCGGACCCGGAAAGCTCCACTCGGCAAAGATATTTTTCCATATTTGTCACTTATTTCCTTCATTTGCTGAATTTTCCCCTCAAATTTTAGAATTCGGACCCAGAAAGCTCCACTCGGCAGCCATTTTTCTCCATATTTTTCATTTATTTCCTTCCTCGGCTGAATTTTTCCCTCAAATTTTAGAATTCGGACCCAGAAAGCTCCACCCGGCAAAGAGCTTTTTCCATATTTGTCACTTATTTCCTTCATTTGCTGAATTTTCCCCTCAAATTTTAGAATTCGGACCCAGAAAGCTCCACTCGGCAGCCATTTTTCTCCATATTTTTCATTTATTTCCTTCCTCGGCTGAATTTTTCCCTCAAATTTTAGAATTCGGACCCAGAAAGCTCCACCCGGCAAAGAGCTTTTTCCATATTTGTCACTTATTTCCTTCATTTGCTGAATTTTCCCCTCAAATTTTAGAATTCGGACCCGGAAAGCTCCACTCGGCAGCCATTTTTCTCCATATTTTTCATTTATTTCCTTCCTCGGCTGAATTTTCCCCTCGAATTTTAGAATTCGGACCCAGAAAGCTCCACCCGGCAAAGAGCTTTTTCCATATTTTTCATTTATTTCCTTAATTTGCTGAATTTTCCCCTCAAATTTTATAATTCGGACCCGGAAAACTCCATAGAACAGAATTTTCCCTCATTTTTTTCCCCTTTTCCCTCTTCTTCTGCCTTTCTCTCCTCAATTTCTGCAGTTCAGACCCAGAAAAACTCCATCCAAAAGCGATTTTTCCCCCTATTTTCCACCTATTTTCTTCCTTGGCTGAATTTTTCCCTCAGATTTTAGAATTCGGACCCAGAAAACTCCATAGAACAGAATTTTCCCTCATTTTTTTCCCCTTTTTTCCTTTTCATCTGCTTTTTTCTCCTCAATTTCTGCAATTCAGACCCAGAAAACTCCACTCAGCAAAGATATTTTTCCATATTTGTCACTTATTTCCTTCATTTGCCGAATTTTTCTCTCAAATTTTAGAATTCGGACCCAGAAATCTCCACTTGGCAAAGATTTTCTTCCCTATTTTCCACCTGTTTTCTTCCTTTGCCGCATTTCCCCCTCAAATTTTATCATTTGGACCCCGAAAGCTTCATCCAGCAGGTTTTTCCTTCAAATGTCTCCCCTTTTTTTCCACTTATTTCCTTCATTTGCTGAGGTTTTTCTCCTGAATTTAGGGAACTTGGACCTGGAGAACTCCAGAGAACAAACTTTTCCCCTCATTTTTTCCCCTTTTTTCCTCCTTCGCTCACTTTTTCTTGCTCCTGTTTACAAATTCGCACCCAGAGAACTCCCTAAACTGCTTTTTTTTTTGCCTCTTTTTCCCCTTTTCTCCCTCTTCTTCTGCCTTTTTCTCCTCAATTTTTGCAACTCAGACCTTGAGGCCTCCACCCAGTGGATTTTTTTCCCTCGATTTCCCTCTTTTTTTCCTCTTTTTTCCCCCTTTTTTCCCCCTTTATCTCGGCCTTTGCCCCAAAGCGACTCCTCAACCAACCTCTTCAGCGCAACTCGCCGAGAAAATCCTTCATTTTTTTAAGGATTTTGCAGCAAAAATCCAACCAAAAAAAAAAAATCCCCTCGGGGTGAGGCGAGAGGAGGCTCCGACCTCCCAAATTGCCTTAATTTCCCTTTTCTCGCCTCAGGCTTCCCCTCAAATTATTTATTTTCCCCTGAACTCCCACGAGGACAACGTCTCAAGCCTAAAAATTCACGTTTTCTCCCCAAGAAAATTTCTCATCGAGACCGACCCCCCCCTCCCCCCCCCAAATTTTTGGATTTTCCCCTCGACGCTCGGTTCTGTGTGTGAAATTTTTTTTTTTTCCCCTTTTTTCGTGTGAGATGTGGGGGGTTTTCCCCCCTTTTTTTGGGTGTTTTTTTGAGCAAATAAAGTGTGGAAACGGCTCTGCTGGCGACGGATTCATGGATCTGATGCCCCAAAGTACTTGGGGACACACAGACCCTTTTCCCCCTTTTGCTTTCCCTGTTCTTTCTTCCCCTTTTTCCTTTCACCCTTTTTCCTTTTCCTCCTTCCCCTTTTTCTTTCCTGTTTTTCTTTCCCTTTTCCCCCTTTTTCTTTCCTGTTTTCTTCCCCTTTTCCCCTTTTCCTTTCCCCTTTTCCCCCATTTTCTCTCCCTTTTCCGCTTTCTCTTTCCCCTTTTTTCTTTCCCCCTTTCTCTTTTCCCCTTTTCCCTTTTTCTTTTCCCCTTTTCCCCTTTTTTCTTTCCCCTTTTTTCTTTTCCCCTTTTCTCTTCTCCCCTTTTCCCATTTTTTCTTTTCCCCTTTTTTCTTTTCTCTTTTCCCCTTTTTTCTTTCTTTTCCTCTTTTTTCTTTTCCCCTTTTTTCCCCTTTTACCCTTTTTTCCCCTTTTCCCCATTTCTCTTTTCCCCTTTTCTCTTTCTTTTCCTCTTTTTTCTTTCTTTTCCCCTTTTCTCTTTTCCCCTTTTTTCTTTTCTCTTTTCCCCTTTTTTCTTTCTTTTCCTCTTTTTTCTTTTCCCCTTTTTTCCCCTTTTCCCCTTTTTTCCCCTTTTCCCCTTTTCTCTTTTCCCCTTTTCTCTTTCTTTTCCTCTTTTTTCTTTCTTTCCCCCTTTTCTCTTTTCCCCTTTTTTCTTTTCTCTTTTCCCCTTTTTTCTTTTCTCTTTTCCCCTTTTTTCTTTCTTTTCCCCTTTTTTCTTTCTTTTCCCCTTTTCCCATTTTTGCTTTTCCCCTTTTCCTTCCCCCTTTTTCCCTTTTTCTCTCCCCTTTTCCTTCCCCCACTCTTCCTTCCCCTTTCCCCGTTTTTCTTCCCTTTTTCCCTTCTCCCTTTTTCCCCTTTTTCTTTTCCCCCTTTTTCCTTTCCCTTTCTTTCTTCCCTCCCCCTTTTCCCTTCCCCTTTTTCCTTCCCCCTTTTCCCTTTTTTCCCCTTTTTTCTTTTCTCCTTTTGCCCTCTTTCCCTTCCCCCTTTTCCCTTCCCCCTTCTTCCTTTCTTTTTCTTCCTTCCCCTTTTGCTTTCCCCCTTTTCCTTTCCCCATTCTTCCTTCCCCTTTTCCCATTTTTCTTCCCCTTTTGCTTTTCCCCTTTTCATTTTCCTTCCCCCTTTTCCTTTTCCCCTTTTCCTTTCCCTGTTCTTTCTTCTCCCGTTTCCTTTCCCCCATTTTCTTCCCCTTTGGCTTTTCCCCTTTTCTCCTTTCCCCCTTTTCCCTTTCTTCCCCCTTTTCCTCCTTTCCCCCTTTTTTCTCCCCCTTTTGCTTTTCCCCTTTTTTTCCTTTTCCCCTTTTCCTTTCCCTGTTCTTTCTTCCCCCTTTTCCTTTTCCCCCTTTTTCCTCCCCTTTTGCTTTTCCCCTTTTCTTTTACTTTTTTTTCCTTTCCCTGTTCTTTCTTCCCCCTTTTCCTTTCCCCCTTTTCCTTCCCCTTTGACTTTACCCCTTTTCCCTTTTTCCTTTTCCCCTTTTCCTTCTTTCCCTTTCCCCCCTTTTTCTTCCCCTTTGGCTTTTCCCCTTTTCCCATTTTATTCTCTTCCCCCTTCCCCCTTTCCCCTTTTCTCCTTCCCCCTTTTCTCTTTTCTCTTTTCTTCTTTCCCCTTTTCCCCTTTTCTCTTTTTTCTTTTTTCCCCTTTTCTCCTTTCTCCCTTTTCCCCTTTTCTCCTTTCCCCTTTTCTCTTTTCTTCTTTCCCCTTTTCTTCTTTCCCCTTTTCTCCTTCCCCCTTTTCCCCTTTTCTCTTTTCTTCTTTCCCCTTTTCTTCTTTCCCCTTTTCCCCTTTTCTCTTTTCTTCTTTCCCCTTTTCTTCTTTCCCCTTTTCCCCTTTTCTCTTTTCTTCTTTCCCCTTTTCCCCTTTTCTCTTTTCTTCTTTCCCCTTTTCTTCTTTTCCCTTTTCCCCTTTTCTCTTTTCTTCTTTCCCCTTTTCTTCTTTCCCCTTTTCCCCTTTTCTCTTTTCTTCTTTCCCCTTTTCTTCTTTCCCCTTTTCCCCTTTTCTCTTTTCTTCTTTCCCCTTTTCTCCTTCCCCCTTTTCTCTTTTCTTCTTTCCCCTTTTCTTCTTTTCCCTTTTCCCCTTTTCTCTTTTCTTCTTTCCCCTTTTCTTCTTTTCCCTTTTCCCCTTTTCTCTTTTCTTCTTTCCCCTTTTCCCCTTTTCCCCTTTCTCCTTTTCCCCTTTTCTCCTTTTCCCCTTTTCCCCTTTCTTTCTCTTTCCCCCTTTCC
>JAUMJK010002909.1:0-32193 GCA_033558105.1 Coccyzus lansbergi
GGTCACTGGGGGGGGGACACCTCAGAGTTCCCCCCCCAAACCCCCTCCTAGCCCCCCAAATCCCCCAAACCCCCTCCTAGCCCCTCAAATCCCCTCCTAGCCCCCCAAATCCCCTCCCAGCCCCCCGAATCCCCCCCTAAGACCCCTCCCAGCACCCCCAATCCCCTCTAAATGCCCTTCCAGCCCCCCCAAAACCCCTCCCAGCACCCCAAGCCCCCCAAATCCCTCCCAAACCCCCTCCTAGCCCCCCAAATACCCTGTAAAACCCCTTCCTAGCCCCCCAAATCTTCTCCTAGGACCCCAAATCCCCCCCGAAGACCCTGTAAACGCCCAACTAGCCCCCCAACCCCCCCCTAATACCCCCCAAACCCCCTCCTAGCCCCCCAAATCCCCCCGAAATCCTCTCCCAGCCCCTAAATCCCCCCCAAACCCCCTCCCAGCACCCCAAACCCCCCCAATACCCCCTAAACCCCCTCCCAGCCCCCCCAATACCCCCCAACTCCTCTCCTAGACCCCTCCTAACACCCCCAATCCCCTCCTAGCCCCCCAAATCCTCTCCTAGCCCCCCCCAATACCCCATAACCCCCCTCCCAGCACCCCCAAACCCCTCCTAGTCCCCCAAACCCCTCCTAGTCCCCCAAACCCCCTCCTAGCCCTCAAATCCCTCCCAAATCCCCCTCTAGCCCCTCAAATCCCCATTAAATCCCAAAAGAGAGAGATCCCCCCAAACCCCTTCCCCATCCGCATTTGGGGGTCTCCCCCTTCAGTTTTGGGGTCCCCAACCAGCTCTGGGGCCTCCCTGGGCCTCAGGGCCTTCCCCTTCCCTCAGGTCAACCCTCCATCCCCTCCCTAGGCCCTTCAGGCCCACTTTGGGGTCCCTTCTCCACCCTTGGGGTCTCCCCCTCTATTTTTAGGGTCTCCCCCTTCGCTTTCGGGGTCCCCTTCTCCATTTTTGGGGTTCCCACCCCCCATCCCAACCTTGTTATCGAGGACGAAGAGGTAGGAGTCGTCCTCCCTCACGTCGGCCTCAGCGTCCGAGATCAACTCCCCCACGTACCTGAGGAAAGGGGGTCCCAGACACCCCAAAAACCTCGAATTTCCCCCAAAAAACACACCCCAGGGACCCCCAAAACCTGATAGATCCTCCCTCAGGACCTTCCTGAGCAACCAAGGACACCCTAAAACCCACAGGGAGCCCCAAAAGGAACCCAGAGACCCCCAAAAGGAACCCAATGACCCCCAAAACCTGATAGATCTTCCCTCAGGCCTTTCCTGAGCACTCAGGGACCCCCAAAAACCCACAGGGAGCCCCAAAAGGAACCCAGAGACCCCCAAAAGGAACCCAGAGACCCTCAAATTCTGATAGATCTTCCCTCAGGACCTTCCTGAGCAACCAAGGACACCCTAAAACGCACAGGGAGCCCCAAAAAGAACCCAGAGACCCCCAAAAGGAACCCAGGGACCCCCAAAACCTCAATAAATCCTCCCTCAGGCCTTTCCTGAGCACTCAGGGACACCCTAAAACCCACAGGGAGCCCCAAAAGGAGCCCTGAGACCCCCAAAACCTGATAGATCTTCCCTCAGGACCTTCCTGAGCACTCAAGGACACCCTAAAACCCACAGGGAGCCCCAAAAGGAACCCAATGACCCCCAAATCCTGATAGATCCTCCCTCAGGACCTTCCTGAGCAACCAAGGACACCCTAAAACCCACAGGGAGCCCCAAAAGGAACCCAGAGACCCCCAAAAGGAACCCAATGACCCCCAAAACCTGATAGATCTTCCCTCAGGACCTTCCTGAGCACTCAAGGACACCCTAAAACCCACAGGGACCCCCTCAAAACCAGGCCTGAGCCCCTCCCCAGACCCTCCCAGACCCCCCCCCCAGGTTTTGGGGTGACCCCTCACTCGCAGATGAAGGTTCCGGGAGGAATGGCCTGAAGCGCTCGCACCCCCCAACCCATCTTGGCCGTTCGGTACAGCTGCAGACGGACCCTAAAGGGAACCCCGAGAGTTTTTTTGGGGGGAACAGAGAGGCTTTGGGGGGATCAGAGAGGCTTTGGGGAGCCCTGAGAGGGTTTAGGGGGAGGTTGAGGGGTCTTGGGGGAGACCTAAAGGGTTTAGGGGAGGCCTTAAAGGGTTTGAGGAGCCGGAATCCGGAAGGGTTTGAGGTTCAGGTTTTGGGGTTCAGGGTTTGAGCTTCAGGGGTTTCGGGGTTCAGATTGTGAGGTTCAGGGTTTGAGGTTCAGGGTTCGGGGTCTGGGCTTCGATCTCTGAGCTTTTCGAGTGCAGATTCGAGTCTCTGGGGTTTGAGGAGCCGGAACCTGGAGGGGTTTGGGCCTCAGGTTTTTGGGAGTTCAGGCTTTGAGCTTCAGGGTTTTGAGGTTCAGGTTTTGAGCTTCAAGGTTTTGAGGTTCAGATCTTGAGGTTCAGGCTCTGAGACTCAGGTTTGGGGTTTCAGGTTTCGCTCTCTGAGCTTTTCGAGTGCAGATTCGAGTCTCTGGGGTTTGAGGAGCCACAACCTGGAGGGGTTTGGGGCTCATGTTTTTGGGGTTTCAGGCTTTGAGCTTCAGGGTTTTAGGGGTTCAGATTTTGAGCTTCAGGTTTTAGGGTTCAGATTCTGAGGTTCAGATTTTGGGGGTTTTGGAGCCCAAGTTTCGCTCTCTGAGCTTTTCGAGTGCAGATTCGAGTCTCTGGGGTTTGAGGAGCCACAACCTGGAGGGGTTTGGGCTTCAGTTTTTGGGGTTTCAGGCTTTGAGCTTCAGGGTTTTAGGGGTTCAGATTTTGAGCTTCAGGTTTTAGGGTTCAGATTCTGAGGTTCAGATTTTGGGGGTTTTGGAGCCCAAGTTTCGCTCTCTGAGCTTTTCGAGTGCAGATTCGAGTCTCTGGGGTTTGAGGAGCCACAACCTGGAGGGGTTTGGGCTTCAGTTTTTGGGGTTTCAGGCTTTGAGCTTCAGGGTTTTGGGGGTTCAGCTTTTGAGCTTCAGGCTCTGAGGCTCAGATTTTGGGGTTCGGGGGGGTTTGGGGTTTCAGGTTTCGCTCTCTGAGCTTTTCGAGCGCAGATTCGAGTCTCTGGGGTTTGAGGAGCCGGAACTCGGAGAGGTTTGGGCTTCAGGTTTGGGGGTCCAGGGAGTTTTTGAAGCTCAAGGTTTGGCGTTTCAGGGTTTTTTTTTTTTGGGGGGTTCGGGGATTTTGGGGTCTCACTTGATGCCGCTCTGCACGACGCGGTTCTTGCAGCTCCTCCAGCAGGTACAGGCCTGGTTGCACTCGAAGATGAGAGGAGGTTCGATCTTGTTGAACTCCTGGAGTAACCTCCCATCCTGCAGACATCGGGGGTCACCGCGGGGACCCCCCCAAACCCTCCCGGGGAACCCCAAAAAAACCCCTCAGGGGGAGCTGGGGGTGACCGACCTTATCGTACCAGCAGCGGATGCTGAGCTGCCCACAAAGGCAGTTGCTGGAGGAGCAGTCGTCTTGGCAGGTGCAGTGCTGGGAAAAAAAGGGGGGGTCAGGGGCACCCCAAGACCTCAGGGACCCCAAAAAGCACCTCAGGACTCCCTAAAAGACCTTGAGGAGACCCCAAAGCCTCTCAGGACACACCAAACCTTCAGGTAGATGAAGTGGTTGATGCTCAGGGTTGATGTCTCCAAGTTCTCGTCACCTTCAGCCCCAAAAAACCCACTCGAGAGGCCCCAAAAGCCCCTCAGGTCACCCCAAACCCTCTCAGGTCACCCCAAACCCTCTCAGGTCACCCCAAAAGACACTCAGGACACCCCAAAACCTCTCAGGAGACCCCAAACCCTCTCAGGACACCCCAAACCTTCAGGTAGATGAAGTGGTTGATGCTCACGGTCGATGTTTCGAAGTTCTCGTCACCTCCAGCCCCAAACAACCCCCTCAAGAGGCCCCAAAAGCCCCTCAGGACACCCCAAAACCCACTCAGGTCACCCCGAAAGCCCCTCAGGACACCCCGAGACCTCCGGGGACCCCCCCCCCCCCCCCCCAACCTGGAGGTGTGTGATGTTGTGGTCGATGTTCATGGCCGAGGTCTCGCAGTTCTCGGCAATGTACTTGTAGTCCTGGGGACAGGGCTCCTCGTCCACTCCGTTGACGCAGGGGATGGGGACGTTCTCGTAGCCTCGAGCCACGTCCCTGGCCAGGGAAGGGGTTAAAAAGCGGGAAGAGGGACACCCCCAAAGCCACAGGGCTCCCCCAAACCCATAGGATTCCCCTAAACCCTCCTCAGGAAACCGACAAAAGCTCCTCTGGAGCTGCCGAAGCCACCAGGGTCGTGGCCGAGGCCTTCCCCCTCAGCACCAGGAGCCCCCAAAAGCTCCCCAGGACACCCCAAAGCTCCCCAGGACACCCCAAAAGCTCCCCAGGACACCCCCAAACCCACAGGGCTCCCCCTAAAACCCCCTCAGGACACCCCAGAACCCCCAGGACCCCAAAAACCCTCTCAGGACTCCCCCAAAACCTCCTCCAGAGCAGGATCCAGCCAAGACCTTCCCCAATCTCAGCCACTGAGGAGCTCAGGACACCCCAAAAAGCTCCCCAGGAACCCCAAAAATCCCCCTAAGGACTCCCAGGACCCCCCAAAGCTCACCAGGACCCCCCAAATACCCCCAGGACACCCTAAATAACCCCAGGACCCCCAAAAAGCTCCCCAGGACCCCCTAAAAGCTGCCCAGGACCCCCCAAAAGCCCCCAGGAGCCCCTAAAGCTCCCCAGGACCCACTAAAGCCCCCCAGGAGCCCCTAAAAGCTCCCCAGGACCCCCTAAAGCTCCCCAGGACCCCCCAAAAGCCACCAAGACCACCCTAAAAGACCCCCAGGACCCCCAAAAAGCTCCCCAGGACTCCCCAAATTCCCCCAAGACCACCCTAAAAGCTCCCCAGGACTCCCCAAAGCTCCCCAGGACCCTCGAAAAGCTGCCCAGGACCCCCCAAAAGCTCCCCAGGACACCCCAAATACCCCCAGGACCCCTCAAATAACACCAGGACCCCCCAAAGCTCTCCCAGAGGCCCCAAATCCCCCCCCAGGCCCCCCCCAGAGCCCCCAAATCTCCACCCAGGGCCTCCCAAAGCCCCCCAGGACCCCCCAAAGCCCCTCATGACCCCCAAAAAATCCCCCTAAGGACCCCCAGGACCCCCTGTCCCAGTTACTGATGAGCTCAGTACGAGACCTTCAGGATCCCCAAAGGCCCCAAAATCCCCCATGACCCCCAAAAATCCCCCTAAGGACCCCCAGGACGCCCCAAATCGCCCCCAGACCCTCTCAAATCGCCCCCAAACACCCCAAATCCCCACCCAGGACCCCCCAAGCGCCCTCCCCCAGGACCTCCAAAGGCCCCTGGGACCCCCAAAAAGCCCCCTAAGGACCCCCCAAAGCTTCCCACGATCCCCCAAATACCCCCAAGACACCCAAAAAGCTCTCCAGGACACCCCAAAGCTCCCCCAGACCCCCCAAGTCCCCCCCAAACCCCCCAAATCCCCCCCCAATCCCCGCCCCGGGTACCGGCTGACGATGCGCTCGGTGTGGAGGGCGCGGGCGGCCGCCCCCAGGCGCAGTTTGCGGTTGAGCTGCAGCGCGACCCACACGTCCGAGCGCTCGGGGGTCAGGTCCAGGGGGGAGTCGCCCTCCTTGTTGCGCACCTCGGGGTCTGCCCCCCGCGACAGGAACAGCCTGGGGGGGAAACACGGGGGTCAGGCCCACAGAGAGACCCCCAGATCCACAGAAACCAGTAGAGACACAGAGAGACCCAGAGAAACCAATGGAGACCCATAGAGATCAATGGAGACCCATAGAGACCCCATAGAGATCAATGGAGACCCATAGAGACCCCATAGAGATCAATAGAGACACATAGAGACAAATAGAGACCCCATAGAGATCAATAGAGACACATAGAGAACCCATAGAGTTCAATAGGGACCCACAGAGACAAATAGAGACCCCATAGAGATGAATAGAGACACATAGAGATCAATAGGGACCCATAGAGATCAATGGAGAACCATAGAGAACCCATAGAGATCAATGGAGACCCATAGAGACTCCAGAGAGATTAATAGAGACACATAGAGACCCCATAGAGATCAATAGATACACATAGAGATCAATAGGGACCCATAGGGACCCATAGAGATCAATGGAGAAACATAGAGAACCATAGAGAACCCATAGAGACCAATAGGGACCCATAAGGACCCATAGAGATCAATAGAAACACATAGAGAACACATAGAGATCAATGGAGACCCATAGGGACCCATAGAGATCAATAGAGATCAATAGGGACACATAGAGAACCCATAGAGATCAATGGAGACACACAGAGAACCCATAGAGATCAATAGAGATCAATAGAGACACAAAGAGAACCCATAGAGATCAATGGAGACCCACAGGGACCCATAAAGATCAATAGGGACCCCATAGAGATCAATAGGGACCCATAGGGACCCAGAGATATCCATAGAGACACATAGAGTTCAACAGAGAAACTCCACATCAATAGAGACCTATAGGGAGACCCCAGACCCATAGGGACCAACAGAGGTCAACAGAGATCAATAGAGACTAATAGGGATCAATAGGGACTAATAGAGACCAATAGAGACCCACAGAAAGCCATAGAGAGACCCCAAGTCAGCACCAAGACGCCCCCAAATCACCCCCAGGCCCCCTCTGAGCTCCCAGACCTCCTCCTAGAGCCCCCGTGATCCCCTAAATCACCCCCTTGACACCCTATGAGCCCCCAAATCCCCCCCCAGAGCCCCCAAATAATCCTACAGACCCCCCCAAATCAGCCCCTAAACCCACCTAGAGCCCCCAAATCACCCCCTTGGGCCCCCCAGACCCCACAAATCATCCTGTAGACCCCCCAAATCCCTCCCTAGACCCCCCCCCCCAAAATCCCTCTCTAGAGCCCCCAAATCGCCCCCTGGAGCCCCACAAATGCCCCCTAGACACCCCCAGACCCCCCCAAATCACCCTCTGGGCCCCAAAAACAGCCCCTAGACGCCCTTAAACCCCCAAATCTCCCCCTTGATCCCCTTAGAGACCCCAAATCACCACCTAGAGCCCCTGTGAGCCCCCAAATCCCTCCCTAGGGCCCCTATGAGCCCCCAAATCTCCCCCTAGAGCCCCCAAATCACCCCCCAGAGACCCTTAAACCCCTTAATTCACCCCCTAGAGCCCCTCAGAGCCCTCAAATCACCTCCTAGGCCCCCTATGACCCCCCAAATCACCCCCTAGAGCCCCTTTGAGCCCCAAATCAGTCCCCAGACCCCCTTAAACCCCTTAATTCCCCACCCAGAGCCCCTTAGAGGCCCCAAATCTCCCCCTTGATCCCCTTAGAGGCCCCAAATCACCCCCTAGAGCCCCCAAATCTCCCCACAGACCCACTTAGAGCCCCCAAATCTCCCCCTTGATCCCCTTAGAGGCCCCAAATCCCTTCCTAGAGCCCCCAAATCTCCCCACAGACCCACTTAGAGCCCCCAAATCTCCCCCTTGATCCCCTTAGAGCCCCCAAATTACCCCCTAGAGCCCCCTTGATCCCCTAAATCACCCCCTTGACACCCTATGAGCCCCCAAATCACCCCCTAGAGCCCCTATGAGCCCCTAATACCTCCCCTTGATCCCCTTAGAGGCCCCAAATCCCTCCCTAGAGCCCCCAAATCACCCCCTAGAGCCCCCTTGATCCCCTAAATCACCCCCTTGACACCCTATGAGCCCCCAAGTCACCCCCTAGAGCCCCCAAATCTCCCCCTAGAGCCCCTATGAGCCCCTAATACCTCCCCTTGATCCCCTTAGAGCCCCCAAATCACCCCCTAGAGCCCCCAAATCTCCCCACAGACCCACTTAGAGGCCCCCAAATCTCCCCCTTGATCCCCTTAGAGGCCCCAAATCCCTCCCTAGAGCCCCCAAATCTCCCCACAGACCCACTCAGAGCCCCCAAATCTCCCCCTTGATCCCCTTAGAGCCCCCAAATCACCCCCTAGAGCCCCCGTGATCCCCTAAATCACCCCCTTGACACCCTATGAGCCCCCAAATCCCTCCCTAGAGCCCCCAAATCTCCCCCTTGATCCCCTTAGAGGCCCCAAATCTCCCCCTTGATCCCCTTAGAGCCCCCAAATCACCCCCTAGAGCCCCCGTGATCCCCTAAATCACCCCCTTGACACCCTATGAGCCCCCAAGTCACCCCCTAGAGCCCCCAAATCTCCCCACAGACCCACTTAGAGGCCCCAAATCACCCCCTAGAGCCCCCAAATCTCCCCCTTGATCCCCTTAGAGGCCCCAAATCACCCCCTAGAGCCCCTTAAACCCCTTAATTCACCCCCTAGACCCCCCCAAATCCCCCCCCTTTGGTGCGTACGTGACGCAGTCGTGGTAGCTCTCGCGGGCGGCGATGTGCAGGGGGGTGTCCCCGTGGAAGTTGACGGCCTGCAGGTCGCACTGAGCGTTCAGCAGCACCTCCGCGATCTCCGCGCTGCCCGTGAACGACGCCCAGTGCAGGCAGATGTTCTCCTCCTGCAAACGCAGACACCGTCACGGGGGGAAAAAAATCCCAACTTCGAGGGGAAAAAAAAAAAAAAAAACCCCCACGGTTCGGGGGGGGGAAAAAAAAAATCCATATTTAGGGGGGGAAAAAAATCTGCATTTGGAGAGGCGAAAAACACGCTCAGGGGGAGGAAAAACTCGTTTAGGGGAGAAAAATCCACACTCAGGGGAGAAAAAGCTCATTTAAGGAGGTAAAAATCCGTATTCGGGGGGAAGAAATCCACATTTAAGAGAATAAAATCCATATTTAGGGGGAAAGTCCACATTTAGAGGGGAAAATCCACATTTAGAGGGGAAAATCCACGTTGGGGGAGGGAAATCCACGTCTAAGGAGGTAAAATTCACATTTAGAGGGAAAAATCCATGTTTAGGGGGAAAAATCCACGTTTAGGGGAGAAAAAGATCCACATTTAAGAGAATAAAATCCATATTTAGGGGGAAAAGACATATTTAGAGGGAAAAATCCATATTTAGAGGGAAAAATCCATATTTAGAGGGAGAAATCCACATTTAGGAGAATAAAATCCATATTTAGGGGGAAAAAACATATTTAGAGGGGAAAAATCCACATTTAGAGGGAAAAATCCATATTTAGAGGGAAAAATCCACATTTAAGGAGGTAAAATTCAAATTTAGAGGGAAAAATCCACATTTAGAGGGAAAAACCCACATTTAAGGAGGTAAAATTCATATTTAGAGGGAAAAATCCACATTTAGTGGGATAAATCCACATTTAGAGGGGAAATTTCACATTTAGTGGGAAAAATTCCCATTTTTGGAGGTTAAAATCCACATTTAGTGGGAGAAAAATCCGCATTTAGGGGGAAAATCCATATTTATGAGGGAAAATCTATATTTAGGGGGGAAAATCCACATTTAAGGAGAAAAAATTCACACTTTGGAGGTTGAAATCCATATTTAGGGGGAAAAAAATCCACATTTCGGGGATAAAATCCACATTTAAGGAGATAAAATCCGTATTTAGAGGGAAAAATCCACATTTAGGGGAGAAAATCCACATTTGAAGGGGAACAATCCACATTTAAGGAGGTAAAATCCACATTTTGGACATTAAATTCCATATTTAGGGGTTAAAAATCCACATTTAGAGGAGCAAGATCCATGTTTAGGGGGAAAAATCCTCATTTAGAGGGAAAAATACACATTTAGAGGGAAAAATCCTCATTTAGAGGGGAGAAAAAACACATTTAGGGGGAAAAAATCCACATTTAGGGGGAAAAAATCCACATATAGAGGGAGAAAAAACACATTTGAGGAGTTAAAATCCATATTTAGGAGGAAAAATCCACATTTGAGGAGGCAAAATCCACATTTAGGGGGAAAAAGCCATATTTGAGGAGGTGAAATCCCTGTTTAGGGGAAAAAATCCACATTTTAGAGGTTAAATTCCATATTTAGGGGGGAAAGTTCACATTTAGAGGAGTAAAACCCACATTTAGAGAAAACAATTCATCTTGAGAGAGAAAAATCCATGTTCGGGGGGAAAAAGCCACATTTAGAGGGAGAAAAACACATTTAAGGAGGTAAAATCCACATTTAAGGAGGTAAAATCCATATTTAGAGGCAAAAATCCATATTTAGAGGGAAAAATCCATATTTAGAGGGAAAAATCCACATCTAAGGAGGAAAAATCCATACTTAGAGGGAAAAATCCACAATTAGAGGGAAAACCCCACATTTAAGGAGGAAAAATCCACATTTAAGGAGGTAAAATTCATATTTAGGGGGAAAAATCCACACTGAGGAGGGTAAAACCCACATTTGGGACAGAAAAGCCACATTTTTTGGGAAAAAAAAATCCACATTTAGAGGGAAAAATCCACATTTAAGGGGAAAAAGTCCATATTTAGGGGGAAAAAAATGTCAGTTTTAGGTGCGGAAACGGCCGAGGGGACCTCAAAATGGCTGCTTCGGGGGTGGAAACGGCTGAGGAGACCCCAAAATGGCCGTTTTCGGGGCTGGAAATGGCTTCGGGGACCCCCGGAGGCGCCTTTGGAGGGTTGGGGGTGAGCAAGGGGGGGGGACCCCGAAGTGTGTGTTTTGGGGCGTCTCTCACGTTGTCGGTGAGGGTGACGTCCGCTCCGCGCGTCAGGAGGCGTCGGATCACCTCGATGTGCTTGTGCTCGGCCGCCCAGATGATGGGCGTCCAGCCCCCGTTGTCCTGGGGGGGGAAGGAAAAAAAAAGGGGGTTCGCGTGGGGTTTGGGGGTCCCAGGGACACCCCCAGAGCCACAAGGAGCTCCTCGGCTTCAGCAGGAGAGGCTGAAGAGCCAAGAAAGGCCTTTAGGAGCCCCAAAGAGAGGCCTTTAGGAGCCCCAGAGCCTCCAAAAAACGATCCAGGACGCCCCAGGATGACCCCAGAACAGCCCAGAGTGACCCCAGGACACCCCAAAGTGACTCAGAGACACCCCAAAAAAGAACCCAGAGCCCCCCCAGACCCACAAGGAGCCCCCAAAAGGCCTCCCCAGAGCCACAAGGAGCTTCTCAGCTTCAGCAGGAGAGGCTGAAGAGCCAAGAAAGGCCTTTAGGAGCCCACAAAGTGACCCCAGAACACACCAAAGTGACCCAGAACACCCCAAAAACGACTCAGAGACCCCCAAAAAGAAGCCTGAGCCCCCCTAGACCCACAAGGACCCCCCAAAAGGCCTCCCCAGACCCACAAGGAGCTTCTCGGCTTCTTCAGGAGAGGCTGAAGAGCCAAGAAAGGCCTTTAGGAGCCCCCAAAGTGACCCAAGAACACTCCAAAATGACCCCAGAACACCCCAAAGTGACCCCAGAGCCCCCCAAAAGGACTCAGAGACCCCCAAAAAAGAAGCCTGAGCACCCCCAGACCCACAAGGAGCTTCTCGGCTTCATCAGGAGAGGCTGAAGAGCCACGAAAGGCCTTTAGGAGCCCCCAAAGTGACCCAAGAACAACCCAAAATGACCCCAAAACACCCCAAAATGACGCCAAAACACCCCAAAATGGCCTCAGAACACCCCAAAATGGCCTCAGAACACCCCAAAATGAGCCCAGAGCCCCCCCAAAACCCCCACCTGGGCGTTGACGTCCACCTGCCCCGTGGCCAGCAAGAGGTCGACCATCTCCAAGTTGCCGTTTTTGGCCGCGTGGTGGAGGCAGGTGGAGCCGTCCTCCTCCTTCAAACGAGAAAAAAAACGGGGGTCTCGGTGACGTCACGGAGGGTCGGACGACATCCTCGAGCGGCCGTGACGTCATCCAAAAGGTGACGTCACCACCCACCTTGCTGTAGACGCAGCCCCCGCGCCGAACCATGTAGCGAGCGGTCTCCACGTGGTTGTTGGCCACGGCCTCCATCAGCGGCGTCCGACGCAGCTTGTCGGTCGCGTTGATGTTGGCTCCGGCCTGGAAAATAAAATTAAAAAAAAAAAAAAATATGCAAAACGGATCCTCCCGAAGCCCAAAAAATCCCAATCTGGACCCAAAAATTCCAACCTGGGCCCTGAAATCTCAACCCAGGCCCTGAAAGTCCAACCCGGACCCTGAAATCTTAACTCAGAACCACGAGGAGTCTCTTCGAGATGCTCCTAAACAACATCAGGAGGGGCTGAAGAGCCGAGAAGGCCTCTAGGACTCCCCCAAAATGAAGCCAGAGATCCCCAAAAGTGACCCCAGAGCTCCCCCAGACCCTGAATGATCCCCTCAGACCCCAAAATTATAACCTGGACCCCAAAATTATAACCTGGACCCCAAAATCCCAACCCAGACCCTGAAATCCCAACCCAGAACCAGGAGGAGTCTCTTCAAGATGCTCCTCAACAGCGTCAGGAGAGGTTGAAGAGCCGAGAAGGCCTCTAGGACTCCCCAAAATGAACCCAGAGATTCCCCAAAAGTGACCCCAGAGCTCCCCCAGACCCTGAATGATCCCCTCAGACCCCAAAACTATAACCTGGACCCCAAAATCCCAACCCAGACCCTGAAATCCCAACCCAGAACCAGGAGGAGTCTCTTCAAGATGCTCCTCAACAGCGTCAGGAGAGGTTGAAGAGCCGAGAAGGCCTCTAGGACTCCCCCAAAAGGAAGCCAGAGATTCCCCAAAAGTGACCCCAGAGCTCCCCCAGACCCTGAATGATCCCCTCAGACCCCAAAATTATAACCTGGACCCCAAAATCCCAACCCAGACCCTGAAATCCCAACCCAGAACCAGGAGGAGTCTCTTCAAGATGCTCCTCAACAGGTTGAAGAGCCGAGAAGGCCTCTAGGACTCCCCCAAAAGGAAGCCAGAGACCCCCAAAAGTGACCCCAGAGCCCCCCCAGACCCTGAATGACCCTCCCGAACCCCAAAATTCCAACCTGGACCCCCAAGAACAGCCCCAGACCCACAGAAACTCCCTCAGACCCACAAGACGCTCCTCAAAGGCCTCAGGAGAGGTTGAAGAGCCGAGAAGGCCTCTAGGACTCCCCAAAATGAACCCAGAGCCCCCCAAAAGTGACCCCAGAGCCCCCCCAGACCCTAAATGACCCCCCAGACCCCCCAAAAAGCCTCCTAGAGTCTAAATGATCCCCTCAGACCCATAGAAACTCCCTCAGACTCACAAGGAGCTCCTTAACAGCGTCAGGAGAGGTTGAAGAGCCAAGAAGTCCTCTAAGACTCCCCCAAAATGAATCCAGAGACCCCCAAAAGTGACCCCAGAGCCCCCCCAGACCCTAAATGACCCCCCAGACCCCCCAAAAAGCCTCCTAGAGTCTAAATGATCCCCTCAGACCCATAGAAACTCCCTCAGACCCACAAGGAGCTCCTTAACAGCGTCAGGAGAGGTTAAAGAGCCAAGAAGGCCTCTAAGACTCCCCCAAAATGAAGCCAGAGACCCCCAAAAGTGACCCCAGAGCCCCCCCAGACCCTGAATGACCCTCCCGAACCCCAAAATTCCAACCTGGACCCCCAAGAACAGCCCCAGACCCACAGAAACTCCCTCAGACCCACAAGACGCTCCTCAAAGGCCTCAGGAGAGGTTGAAGAGCCGAGAAGGCCTCTAGGATCACCCAAAATGAAGCCAGAGCCCCCCAAAAATGACCCAGAACACCCCGAAAAAGAAGCCAGAGCCCCCCCAGACCCTAAGTGACACCCCCAGACCCATAAAAGCTCCCTCAGACCCATAGAAACTCCCTCAGACCCACAAGGAGCTCCTTAACAGCGTCAGGAGAGGTGTAAGAGCCAAGAAGTCCTCTAAGACTCCCCCAAAATGAACCCAGAGACCCCCAAAAGTGACCCCAGACCCCGAATGATCCCCCTGAACCCCAAAATTCCTCATGGACCTGCAGGAGGAGGTGGCAGATCTCGAGGAATCCCTTCTGGGCGGCCGCGTGCAGAGGCGTTCGCTTGCTCTGGGCGTCGCTTTGGAAGTTGGGGTCCAGGTTATCCACTTGAGTTTTTTTTGGGGGGGGGGGGAGGAGGGAAACGAAGGGTTAACCAGGGGGGACGGACACCCCCCGACAAGAGAAAAAGGGGAAACGCCCCCAACCCCTAAAAAAAGAGGGGGAGACCCCAAAAAAGAAAAGGGAGGAGAAGGCCCCAAAGAGAGAGGGAGAACATGAGGGTCGAGGCTGGAAAGGGCCTGTGAGGCCCAAAGCCTGAGACCCCAAAATCCACCCCGAGGACCCCTAAAATCCACCCTAAGGACCCCAAAATCCACTCGGGGAACCCAAAATCCCTTCAAGGACCTTCAACATTCTTCATGGGACCCCAAAACCCCTTCTGGGACCCCCAAAGCCCTTCAGGGACCTTCAAACCCCTTTCAAGGACCCACAGAGTCCCTTCAGGGACCCCAAAACCCCCTCGAGGACCCTCAAACTCCCTCAGGGACCCCCCAGAATCCCTTCAGAGACCCCAAAACTCCTTCTGAGACCCCCTAAAGCCCTTCTGGGACCCCCAAAGCCACTTCTGGGAGCCCATAACCCACCCCAGGGACCCTAAACCCCCTTCTGGGAGCCCATAACCCACCCCAGGAACCCCCAAAACCCTCCAACTCCCTCAGGGACCCCCAACCCCCCTTCTAGGACCCCACAACCCACCCCAGGGACCCCTAAACCCCTTCTGGGACCCTCAAACCCCTTTCAAGGACCCCCAAAATCCCTTCTGGGACCCCCAAGCCTGCAAACCCTCTTCAGGGACCTCAAAACCCACCCCAGGGACCTACAAAGTCCCTTCTGGGACCCTCAAAACCCTTTCAAGGACTCCTAAAGCCCTTCAGGGACCCCAAAACTCCTCCTGAGACCCCCAAAACCTACCCCAGGGACCCCAAAACCCCTTCTGGGACCCCCAAACCCCTTCAGAGACCTTCCAAACCCTTTCAAGGACCCCAAAGCCCCTTCTAGGACCCCATAACCCACCCCAGGGACCCCAAAGCCCCTTCTGGGACCCCCAAAGCCCCTTCTGGGACCCCAGAACCCGCCCCAGGGACCCCAAAGCCCCTTCTGGGACCCCCAAAGCCCTTTCAAGGACTCCTAAATCCCTTCTAGGAGCCCAAAGCCCCTTCTGGGACCCCATAACCCACCCCAGGGACCCCAAAGCCCCTTCTGGGACCCCATAACCCACCCCAGGGACCCCAAAGCCCCTTCTGGGACCCCATAACCCACCCCAGGGACCCCAAAGCCCCTTCTGGGATCCCCAAAGCCCCTTCTGGGACCCCATAACCCACCCCAGGGACCCCAAAGCCCCTTCTGGGACCCCTAAACCCCCTTCTGGGACCCCATAACCCACCCCAGGGACCCCAAAGCCCCTTCTGGGACCCCATAACCCACCCCAGGGACCCCAAAGCCCCTTCTGGGACCCCCAAACCCCTTCTGGGACCCCATAACCCACCCCAGGGACCCCAAAGCCCCTTCTGGGACCCCAGAACCCACCCCAGGGACCCCAAAGCCCCTTCTGGGACCCCAGAACCCACCCCAGGGACCCCAAAGCCCCTTCTGGGACCCCCAAAGCCCCTTCTGGGACCCCAGAACCCGCCCCAGGGACCCCAAAGCCCCTTCTGGGACCCCCAAAGCCCCTTCTGGGACCCCAGAACCCACCCCAGGGACCCCAAAGCCCCTTCTGGGACCCCCAAAGCCCCTTCTGGGACCCCAGAACCCGCCCCAGGGACCCCAAAGCCCCTTCTGGGCCCCCCAAAGCCCCTTGAGTGCCCCCCAGGACTCACGCAGCATGAGGATGACCTTGTGGAGCTCCCCCTGCTTGACGGAGAGATAGAGCTGGCGCGGGTGGAAGCGCAGCTTCTTGCGCCTGCTGGGGGGAACTGGGGGGACTGGGAGCACTGGGAGGCCCAGGGACCCGGCGCTGGAGGGACTGAGAGGCACTGGCAGGTCAATGGGGGTGCAGACTGGGGGAACTGGGGGGGTTAGGGGCAGCCCCCCCAGTAGGGTAAATGGGAGATATTGGAGGTTAGGGACCCCCCCAATAGGGTAACTGGGAGCACTGGGAGCCCCCCAATAGGGTAACTGGGAGAGCTGGGGGGACCACAATGGGCAAACTTGGAGGTTAGGGATCTCAACAGGGTAACTGGGAGCACTGGGAGGTTAGGGACTCCCCAGTAGGGGAACTAGGAGAGCTGGGGGGCCTTGTAATGGGCAAACTGGGAGGTTAGAGACTCCCTAATAGGGTAACTGGGAGAGTTGGGGGACCCATCCTGGGGAAACTGGGAGGTTAGAGATCCCAATAGGGTAACTGGGAGCACTGGGAGAGCTGGGGGGGGGACTGTACTGGGCAAACTGGGAGGTTAGGGACCCCCCAATAGGGTAACTGGGAGAGTTGTGGGGCTGAGGGGACCCCATACTGGGCAAACTGGGAGGTTAAAGACCTCCCCAACATGGTAACTGGGAGCACTGGGAGGCTGGGAGGGCCCATACTAGACAAACTGGGAGGTTAGAGACTCCCCAATAGGGTAACTGGGAGGGCTGGGGGGCCTTGTACTGGGCAAACTGGGAGGTTAGGGACCCCCCCAACAGGATAACTGGGAGCACTGGGAGGTTAGGGAGCCCCCAGTAGGGTAACTGGGAGGGGTGGGGAGGCCTGTACTGGGGAAAATGGGAGGTTCTTGGAGGATTTAGGGGTCTCGGGGGGTGTTTTGGGGTCCCAGGAGGGGCTTGGGGGTCCCTGAGGAGGATTTGGGGGTCTCAGGGAGGGGTTGGGGGTCCCTGGGGTGGGTTTTGAGCCCCCAGAGTGGGGTTTAGGGGTCCCGGGGTAGGTTTAGGGGTCCCTGGGGTGGGTTTCAGGTCCCAGGGTTGGATTTTGGGGTCCTGGGGGGGGGGGGGGTTTAGGGGTCCCTGGGGAGTGTTTTGAGCCCCTAGGGTGGGTTTTGGGGTCCCTGGGGTGGGTTTCGAGGTCCCAGGCTGGGATTTTGGGGTCCGTGGGGTGGGTTTTGGGGTCCCTGGGGTGGGTTTTGAGCCCCCAGGGTTGGATTTAGGGGTTCCTGGGTTGGATTCTGGGGTCCTGGGGGGTGGGTTTAAGGGTCCCTGGGTGGGTTTGGGGTCCCTGGGGTGGGTTTAGAGGTCCATGGGTGGGGTTTGGGGTCCCTGGGGTGGGTTTAGAGGTCCATGGGTGGGGTTTGGGGGTCCCTGGGGTGGGTTTAGAGGTCCATGGGTGGGGTTTGGGGTCCCTGGGGTGGGTGGTTATTTTCGGGGTGCCCCCACCTCTCGGCCTCCTGCCCCAGCAGGGCCTTCTCCAGCAGGTCTCGGGCAGGTCCCGGGGCCAACCCCCTGGCCGAGAGAGCTCCCCCTGCAGGCAGGGGCAGGGCAGGGCCCCCCGAGCTGTCGATGGGCTCCGCTCCAGGCTCGGGAGGGGGAGCGCGGCCCTCGCCCTGACCTCGCATCCGGGCGCTGGGGGAGGAAAAAAGGGAGACAATCAACCCCAAAAGCACAGGAACGAACCCCCCAAAACACCTAAAAGGGATCCAAACGCACATAAAACGGGTCCAAAAGCCCTAAAGTGAACCCCAAAAGAGAAACGAACCCAAAACCCACCTACAGTGGAACCAAAACCAACTAAAACGGATCCAAAAGCCCTAAAGTGAACTCCAGTCCCACAGAAATGACCCCCAAAACACCTAAAATGGATCCAAAGCCACATAAAACGGGTCCAAAAGCCCTGAAGTGAACCCCAAATCCACAGAAATGACCCCCAAAACACCTAAAAGGGATCCAAACGCACATAAAATGGGTCCAAAAGCCCTGAAGTGAACCCCAAATCCACAGAAATGACCCCCAAAACACCTAAAACGGATCCAAAGCCACATAAAACGGGTCCAAAAGCCCTAAAGTGAACCCCAAAAGAGAAACGAACCCAAAACCCACCTACAGTGGAACCAAAACCAACTAAAACGGATCCAAAAGCCCTAAAGTGAACTCCAGTCCCACAGAAATGACCCCCAAAACACCTAAAATGGATCCAAAGCCACATAAAACGGGTCCAAAAGCCCTGAAGTGAACCCCAAATCCACAGAAATGAACACCAAAAAACACCTAAAATGGATCCAAAAAGCCCTGAAGTGAACCCAAATCCAACTACAATGACCCCAAATCCACCTAAACTGACCCCAAGGCCCCCCGGCCTCTCCTCAAATGACCCCAAACCCCTCGACCTCTCCTAAAATGGCCCTAAACCCCCCTGACCTCTCCTCAAATGACCCCAAATCCCCCTAAAATGACCCAAACCCTCCTGAAATGACCCCAAATTCCCCTAAAGTGACCCCAAACTCCCCTAAAGTGACCCCAAGGCCCCCGACCCCTCCTAAAATGACCCTAAGCTCCCTGACCTCTCCTCAAATGACCCCAAACTCCCCTAAACTGACCCCAAACCCCCCTGACCCCTCCTCAAATGACCCCAAACTCCCCTAAAATGACCTTAAGCCTCCCTGACCTCTCCTCAAATGACCCCAAACTCCCCTAAACTGACCCCAAACCCCCCTGACCCCTCCTCAAATGACCCCAAACTCCCCTAAAATGACCCTAAGCCTCCCTGACCTCTCCTCAAATGACCCCAAACTCCCCTAAAATGACCCTAAGCCTCCCTGACCTCTCCTCAAATGACCCCAAATCCTCCTAAACTGACCCCAAATTCCCCTAAAATGACCCCAAGGCCCCCCGACCCCTCCTCAAATGACCTCAAACCCCCTAAAATGAACCCAAAGCCCCCAAAGCCCTCCTCAAATGACCCCAAACTCCCCTAAAATGACCCCAAACCCCCCAATCCCTCCTCAACTGGCCCCAAATCCCCCTAAAATGACACCAAGGCCCCCCTGAACCCCCTAAACTGACCCCAAACACTCTAAAATTCTATTATTATTATTAAAATGACTCTAAAACCTCCTCAAATGACCCTAAACTCCCCTAAAATGACCTCGAGGCCCCTGACCCCTCCTCAAATGACCCCAAGGACCCCCGACCTCTCCTCAACTGACCCCAAACCCCCTAAAATGACTCCAAACCCCCCTGATCCCTCCTAAACTGACCCCGGATTCCCCTAAACTGACCCCCAAACCCCCATAACCTCTCCTTAAATGACCCCAAAGCCCCTAAAATGACTCCAAACCCTCCTCAGCTGACCCCAAACTCCCCTAAACTGACCCCAAACCCCCTAAACTGACCCCAAAACCTCCTCAACTGACCCCAAACTCCCCCAAAACTGACCCCAAAACCTCCTCAAATGACACCAGACTCCCCTAAACTGACCCTAAAACCTCCTCAAATGACACCAGACTCCCCTAAACTGACCCCAAAACCTCCTCAAATGACCCCAAACTCCCCTAAAACTGACCCCAAAACCTCCTCAAATGACACCAGACTCCCCTAAACTGACCCCAAAACCTCCTCAACTGACCCCAAACTCCCCTAAAACTGACCCCAAAACCTCCTCAAATGACACCAGACTCCCCTAAACTGACCCCAAAACCTCAACTGACCCCAAACTCCCCTAAACTGACCCCAAAACCTCCTCAAATGACACCAGACTCCCCTAAACTGACCCCAAACCCCCTAAAATGACTCCGAAACCTCCTCAACTGACCCCAAACTCCCCCTAAACTGACCCCAAAACCTCCTCAACTGACACCAGACTCCCCTAAACTGACCCCAAACCCCCTAAAATGACCCCGAAACCTCCCCAAATGACTCCGAATCCCCCTCAACTGCCCCCGAAGCCTCCTCAGCTGACTCCAAACTCCCCTAAACTGACGCCGAGGCCCCCGACCACTCCTCAACTGACCCCAAACTCCCCTAAACTGACCCCAAACCCCCTAAACTGACCCCAAAACCTCCTCAACTGACCCCAAACTCCCCTAAACTGACCCCAAAACCTCCTCAAGTGACACCAGACTCCCCCGAACTGACCCCAAAACCTCCTCAACTGACCCCAAACTCCCCTAAACTGACCCCAAAACCTCCTCAAATGACACCAGACTCCCCTAAACTGACCCCAAAACCTCCTCAAATGACCCCAAACTCCCCTAAAACTGACCCCAAAACCTCCTCAAATGACACCAGACTCCCCTAAACTGACCCCAAAACCTCCTCAAATGACACCAGACTCCCCCAAAACTGACCCCAAAACCTCCTCAACTGACACCAGACTCCCCCAAAACTGACCCCAAAACCTCCTCAAATGACACCAGACTCCCCTAAACTGACCCCAAACCCCCTAAACTGACCCCAAAACCTCCTCAACTGACCCCAAACTCCCCTAAACTGACCCCAAAACCTCCTCAAATGACACCAGACTCCCCTAAACTGACCCCAAAACCTCCTCAACTGACCCCAAACTCCCCTAAACTGACCCAAAACCTCCTCAAGTGACACCAGACTCCCCTGAACTGACCCCAAAACCTCCTCAACTGACACCAGACTCCCCCGAACTGACCCCAAAACCTCCTCAACTGACACCAGACTCCCCTGAACTGACCCCAAAACCTCCTCAAATGACACCAGACTCCCCTAAACTGACCCCAAAACCTCCTCAAATGACACCAGACTCCCCTAAACTGACCCCAAAACCTCCTCAAATGACACCAGACTCCCCTAAACTGACCCCAAAACCTCCTCAAATGACCCCAAACTCCCCTAAAACTGACCCCAAAACCTCCTCAAATGACACCAGACTCCCCTGAACTGACCCCAAAACCTCCTCAAATGACACCAGACTCCCCCAAAACTGACCCCAAAACCTCCTCAACTGACACCAGACTCCCCCAAAACTGACCCCAAAACCTCCTCAAATGACACCAGACTCCCCCGAACTGACCCCAAAACCTCCTCAAATGACACCAGACTCCCCTAAACTGACCCCAAACCCCCTAAACTGACCCCAAAACCTCCTCAACTGACACCAGACTCCCCAAAACTGACCCCAAAACCTCCTCAACTGACACCAGACTCCCCTAAACTGACCCCAAACCCCTAAAATGACTCCAAAACCTCCTCAACTGACCCCAAACTCCCCCTAAACTGACCCCAAAACCTCCTCAACTGACACCAGACTCCCCCGAACTGACCCCAAACCCCCTAAAATGACCCCGAAACCTCCCCGAATGACTCCGAATCGCCCCTCAACTGCCCCCGAAGCCTCCTCAGCTGACTCCAAACTCCCCTAAACTGACGCCGAGGCCCCCGACCACTCCTCAACTGACCCCAAACTCCCCTAAAGTGACCCCGATTCCCCCCCCCCCCCCAACCCAGCGCCCCGCGGCAGTACCTGGGGGCGTGCGGGTGCTGCCGGGCGGGGGTCCCGCAGGGCCGGGGCTGGGGGAGGCCGGCGGGGTTGGCGACGTGGCCGCCGTGGGGGTCGGCGCGGGGCAGGGTGACCTCCTGGGCCTCGGAGGCGTCCTCCCCGCAGTGAGGGCAGAAGATCATCCCGTTCAGCTGCGACACGCACGCCCGGTGGAAGCGGTGGCCGATGCGCACGTCCGGGTGGCACTCCAGGAACGTCCCCTACGAGGACGAGGGGTGGGGGGGGGGGGGCTTCAGAGGGGGGGGGGTCCTGGGGGGCACTAAAGGGCTCCTGGGGGGGATAAAATGGCTCCTGGGGGGGATAAAATGGCTCCTGGGGTGACAAATGGGGTCCTGGGGGGCACTTGAGGGGTCTTGGGGTGATAAACAGGGTCCTGGGGGGAACTAAAGGGCTCCTGGGGTGGTAAATGGGGTCCTGGGGGGCACTAAAGGGCTCCTGGGGGGGATAAAATGGCTCCTGGGGGGAACTAAAGGGGTCTTGGGGTGACAAATGGGGTCCTGGGGGGCACTAAAGGGCTCCTGGGGGGGATAAAATGGCTCCTGGGGGGGATAAAATGGCTCCTGGGGTGACAAATGGGGTCCTGGGGGGCACTAAAGGGCTCCTGGGGGGGATAAAATGGCTCCTGGGGGGAACTAAAGGGCTCCTGGGGTGATAAATGGGGTCCTGGGGGGCACTAAAGGGCTCCTGGGGGGGATAAAATGGCTCCTGGGGTGACAAATGGGGTCCTGGGGGGCACTAAAGGGCTCCTGGGGGGAACTAAAGGGCTCCTGGGGTGATAAATGGGGTCCTGGGGGGCTTCAGAGAGGAGAAAATGGCACCTGGGGGGCACTAAAGGGGTCTTGGGGTGATAAATGGGGTCCTGGGGGGGATAAAAGGGGTCTTGGGGTGATAAATGGGGTCTGAGGGGTTTCAGAGCAGAGAAAATGGCTCCTGGGGGGAACTAAAGGGGTCTTGGGGTGATAAATGGGGTCCTGGGGGGGGATAAAAGGGGTCTTGGGGTGATAAATGGGGTCTGGGGGGGTTTCAGAGCAGAGAAAATGGCTCCTGGGGGGAACTAAAGGGGTCTTGGGGTGATAAATGGGGTCCTGGGGGGCACTAAAGGGCTCCTGGGGGGGATAAAATGGCTCCTGGGGAGGATAAAATGGCTCCTGGGGAGGATAAAATGGCTCCTGGGGTGACAAATGGGGTCCTGGGGGGCACTAAAGGGCTCCTGGGGGGATAAAATGGCTCCTGGGGGGAACTAAAGGGCTCCTGGGGTGACAAATGGGGTCCTGGGGGGCACTTGAGGGGTCTTGGGGTGATAAACGGGGTCCTGGGGGGGCTTCAGAGAGGAGAAAATGGCACCTGGGGGGAACTAAAGGGGTCTTGGGGTGATAAATGGGGGCCTGGGGAGCACTATAGGGATCCTGGGGGGGGCCAGAGGGGGATAAATGGGGTTCTGGGGGCACTAAAGGGGTCTTGGGGTGATAAATGGGGTCTGGGAGGGCTTCAGAGCAGCTTAAGGGGGTCCTGGGGGGCACTAAAGGGGTCTTGGGGTGATAAATGGGGGCCTGGGGAGGATAAAAATGGCTTCTGGGGGGCACTAAAGGGGTCCTGGGGTGATAAATGGGGTCCTGGGGGGCACTTGAGGGGTCTTGGGGTGATAAACGGGGTCCTGGGGGGGCTTCAGAGAGGAGAAAATGGCACCTGGGGGGGCACTAAAGGGGTCTTGGGGTGATAAATGGGGTCTGGGAGGGCTTCAGAGCAGCTTAAGGGGGTCCTGGGTGGGCACTAAAGGGGTCTTGGGGTGATAAATGGGGTCCTGGGGGGACCTGGGGGGCACTAAAGGGGGCCTGGGGGGCTCCAGAGGGGGATAAAGGAGTCCTGGGGGGCACTAAAGGGCTCTTGGGGTGGTAAATGGGGTCCTGGGGGGCACTTGAGGGGTCTCGGGGCGATAAATGGGGTCCTGGGGGGGCTTCAGAGAGGAGAAAATGGCACCTGTGGGGGCACTAAAGGGGTCCTGGGGGTTTTGGGGTCCCCCTTTCCCTATTTAGAGCCCCCCCAAGACTCAGAGCACCAGCAATAACAGGGCCTAGGCTGGGTTTACTTGGGCTCCCTGTGACCTGAGCCCTCTCCTCTGGGTTTTGGGGACCCCTCCTCACTCTTGGGGACCCCTACTCACTCTTAAGGACCCCTCCTGAGTTTTGGGGTCCCCCTTTCCCTATTTAGAGCCCCCCCCAAGACTCAGAGCACCAGCAATAACAGGGCCTAGGCTGGGTTTACTTGGGCTCCCTGTGGCCCGAGCCCTCTCCTCTGGGTTTTGGGGACCCTTCCTCACCCTTGGGGACCCCTCCTCACCCTTAAGGACCCCTCCTCACTCTTGGGGACCCCTCCTCACCCTTAAGGACCCCTCCTCACTCTTAAGGACCCCTCCTGAGTTTTGGGGTCCCCCCTTCCCTATTCAGAGCCCCCCCAGACTCAGAGCACCAGCAATAACAGGGCCTAGACTGGGTTTCCTTGGCCTCCCTGTGACCTGAGCCCTCTCCTCTGGGTTTTGGGGACCCCTCCTCACTCTTGGGGACTCCTCCTCACCCTTAAGGACCCCTCCTCACTCTTAAGGACCCCTCCTGAGTTCTGGGGTCCCCCCTTCCCTATTCAGAGCCCCCCCAGACTCAGAGGAACAGCAATAACAGGGCCTAGACTGGGTTTCCTTGGCCTCCCTGTGACCTGAGCCCTCTCCTCTGGGTTTTGGGGACCCCTCCTCACTCTTGGGGACCCCTACTCACTCTTAAGGACCCCTCCTGAGTTTTGGGGTCCCCCCTTCCCTATTCAGAGCCCCCCAAGACTCAGAGCACCAACAATAACAGGGCCTAGGCTGGGTTTCCTTGGCCTCCCTGTGGCCCGAGCCCTCTCCTCTTGCTTTTGGGGTCCCCCCCTCCGGGTTTTGGGGACCCCTCCGGGTTCGGGGGTGCCCCCCCGGGTTTGGGGGTGCGGTGGGGGCCCCCCCCCAGGACTCACGGCCGTGCAGAAGTAGCCGCAGCCTGGGCAGCAGTGGTGCTTGACCATGCGAGCTCGGTGGCTCTCGCACAGAACCATCAGGGGCACTCGGCTCGACGGGCGCATCGTCTCCCGCTTCAGGATGGAGCTCCCGCACCCGCTCAGCTTTTGGGGGGGACACAGACGGACAATGGGGACCCCCCCCCCTGAACCCCAAATCCCATCCTCGGACCCCCCCCCCAAACCCCGATTTCCAGCCCCAGACGCCCCCAGACTCCCATTTCCATCCTCATATCCCCAGATCCCTTCAGGTTCAAGATGCTGCCTCATCTGCTCAGCTTTGGGGGAAAAAGGGGGGGGACAGGGACCTTGGGGACCCCCCCTCAAACACCCCTGAACCCCAAATCCCAACCTCGGACCCCCCCAGACCCCATATCCCATCCCCAGACCCCCCCAGACCCAAATCACCTCCAATCCCCCCCACCCAGACCGTCCTAATTACCCCCAGGACCCCCCCAGTCACCCCCAATCTCCCCCAAGGACTCTTCTAATCACCCCAAATCAATCCCAGTGCCCCCTCCAGTGCCTCCCAGTTCCCCTCCACCTGCCCGTCGATGCTCTCAGTGGCCATGCAGAGCCCCCCAGTCCCTCCCAGTGCCCCCTACCTGCCCGTCGATGCTCTCGGTGGCCATGCAGAGCCCCCCAGTGCCCCCCAGTGCCTCCCAGTCCCTCCCAGTGCCCCCTACCTGCCCGTCGATGCTCTCGGTGGCCATGCAGAGCCTCCCAGTGCCCCCCAGTGCCTCCCAGTCTCTCCCAGTGCCCCCTACCTGCCCATCGATGCTCTCGGTGGCCATGCAGAGCCCCCCTCGGCCGTCCCCCCTCTCCACTTTCGGGGCCTCCATGCGGCAGGAGCACAGAGGCAGCTCCTCGAAGCGCTCGGGCTCCAGGGACCCCCCAGCACCTGAAAAAGGGGGCGGGGACAGGCATCAGGGGGCGGGGCCTTCAAATAGTTATAGAGGCATAAGCAATAAGGCTTAAAGATAGGGGGCGTGGCCACCATATCTAATGTATTTAGTGGGAGGTGGTGTGGCCTGATAGAAAGGGGGCGTGGCCACCATATCCAGTGTATTTAGTGGAGGGAAGGGGGCGTGGCCACCATATCCAGTGTACTTAGTGGAGGGAAGGGGGCGTGGCCATCATATCCAGTGTATTTAGTGGAAGGGGTGTGGCCTGGTAGAAAGGAGGCGTGGCTTAGACCGGCTACCTATAGGGGTCACGTGGAGGGGGGGCGTGGCCAACGAGAGCCAATATCTTTAGCAGCAAGGGGGCGTGGCTTAGGGGAAGGGGCGTGGTCACAGAGAGCTAGTGTATTTAGCATGAAGACAGGCCTCCTACAAGGGGGCGTGGCTTAGGGATAGGGGGCGTGGGTTATGGGTAGGGGGCGTGGCTTACAGGCCCAGCCTGCTCTCCCAATGGGTCAGAGCCTTATTTTTTTGGGGGTGTCCTTGAATTTTGGGGTGACCCTGAATCCGGGGGGGGGGTCGTTCCTCACCTGGGGGCTGTGGGGAGAGCCCCCCTCCCCCCGGCAGCTGCAGGCAGCCCAGAGGAACCTCCGTGTACTCGCTGGGGGGGGCCCCCGGGGGGGGCCCCGGGAAGGCCTGGGGTGGGGGGGGAAGGAGAGGGAGGGGTTAATGGGGGGGGGAGGTAGGACACCCCCAAACTCATCCCAGTAGCCCCCAACCCATCCCAGTTCCCCCCGTCAAGCCCAGTTCCTCCCATCCCAGTTCTCTCCAATCCCAGTTCCCCCCTCTCCCCATCCCAGTTCTCTCCACTCCCATCCCCAGTTTCCTCATTCAATCCCAGTTCCCTTCTCCCCTCCCAGTACCTCCCAGTAACCCCCAGTCCCTCACACTTCACCCCCAAGTCCCCCCTAGTTCCTCCCAGTCCTTCCCAGTTCCCCCAAATCCCTTCCTCCCATCCCAGTTCCCCCTCCCAGCCCCCCCAGTCCCTCCCACTTCACCCCCTAGTCCCTCCCAGTCCTTCTCAGTCCCCCCAAGTCCCTTCCTTCCATCCCAGTTCCCTGTTTCCCCCTCCCAGTCCCTCCAAGACCCTTCCTCCAATCCCAGTTCTTCCCAGTTCCCCCTCCCAGTCCCTTCAAGTCCCTTCCTCCCATCCCAGTTCCCCCCGTTTCCCTCTCCCAGTCCCTCCCAGTCCCCCCAAGTCCCTTCCTCCCATCCCAGTTCCCCCCATTTCCCCCTCCCAGTTCCCCCAAGCCCCTCCCACTTCACCCCCTAGTCCCTCCCAGTCCCTCCAAGACCCTTCCTCCCATCCCAGTTCCCCCCATTTCCCCCTCCCAGTCCCCCCAGTCCTTCCCAGTCCCCCAAGCCCCTCCCACTTCACCCCCTAGTCCCTCCCAGTCCTTCCCAGTCCCTCCAAGTCCCTTCCTCCCATCCCAGTTCCCCCCATTTCCCCCTCCCAGTTCCCCCAAGTCCCTCCCACTTCACCCCCTAGTCCCTCCCAGTCCTTCCCAGTCTCCCCAAGTCCCTTCCTCCCATCCCAGTTCCCCCGTTTCCCCCTCCCAGTCCCTCCCAGTCCCCCCAAGTCCCTTCCTCCCATCCCAGTTCCCCTCCCAGTCCCTCCCAGTCCTTCCCAGTCCCCCCAAATCCCTTCCTCCCCTCCCAGTCCCTCCCAGTCCGTCCCAGTGCCTCCCACCTCTCTCCTTCCCTCTGGGCTCCTTCCTCTTCCTCTTCCTGGCAGGTTTGAGCCACGGACTCTCCTTCCAGCGCCGGCGAACGCGGCGCCGGGAGCTGCTGGCGCTCTGGGGGGGACAACCTCAGACACCCCAAAACCTCCACACCCCCCCCAAGGACCCCCCAAACCCCCCCCCGAACCCCCAAACCCCCCCCGACCCCCCCAAAGCCCCCGGTTCCCCTCACCCGATCAGAAGCATTTCCCGACTCCTCGTCCTCTTCCTCTTCCTCCTCCTCTTCTTCTTCCTCCTCTTCTTCCTCCTCGTCCTCTTCTTCCTCTTCCTCCTCCTCCTCCTCCTCCTCGCTCAGAGCCTCCAGGGCCCCGTCGCCCTCCGACTGCGCCACACGCCACCAGTAAACACCAGTACAGACCAGTCCAGAATAGAAACCTCCCAGAGCCTCCCAGTAGGCCCCAAGGCCACCCAAGTGCTCTCCTAGTCCCTCCCAGTGCCCCCCAGTCCATCCCAGTAGCTCCCCAGTCCATCTCAGTCCCTCTCAGTCCATCCCAGTGACGCCCTCTCCGTCCCAGTCCCTCCCAGTGACCTTCCAGTCCCTCCCAGTGCCCCCCAGTGCCTCCCAGTAGCCCCCCAGAGCCTCCCAGTAGCCCCCCAGTCCATCTCAGTCCTTCCCAATCCCTCTCAGTCCATCCCAGTGACCCCCTCTCCATCCCAGTGCCCTCCCAGTCCATCCCAGTGACTCCCGGCGCCCCCTAATCCAACCCATTGCCCCCCAGTCCCCTTCCAATCCCTCCCAGTGCCCTCCCACTCCATCCCAGTGTCCCCCTAGTGCCCTCCTAGTCCCTCTCAGTGCCCCCTCAGTCCCTCCCAGTGCCCCCCAGTGCCCTCCCACTCCATCCCAGTGCCCTCCCAGTGCCTCCCAGTCCCTCTCACTCCATCCCAGTGCCCCCCAGTGACCCTCAATCCCTCCCAGTGCCCCTCCAGTCCCTCCCAGTGCCCCCCAGTGCCTCTCAGTGCCCTCTCAGTCCACCTCAGTCCCCTCCCAGTGCCCCCCAGTCCCTCCCAGTGCCCCCCTAGTGCCCTCCTAGTCCCTCCCAGTGCCCCCAGTGACCTTCCAATTCCTCCTAGTGCTTCCCAGTGCCCTCCCAGTGACCCCCAATGACCCTCAATCCCTCCCAGTCCCTCCCAGTGCCCTCTCAGTCCCCCCAGTCCACCTCAGTCCCCTCCAGTCCCTCCCAGTGCCCTCTCAGTCCCCTCCCAGTGCCCCCCAGTGACCCTCAAACCCTCCCAAGTCCCCCTAATCTCTCTCAGTCCACCTCAGTCTCCTCCCAGTGCCCCCCCAACCCCTCCCAGTGCCCCCAGTGCCCTCTCAGTCCCCTCCCAGTCCACCTCAGTCCCCTCCCAGTGCCCCCAGTGCCCCTCCCAGTCCCCCCTAATCTCTCTCAGTCCACCTCAGTCTCCTCCCAGTGCCCCCCCAACCCCTCCCAGTGCCCTCCCAGTGCCTCCCAGTCCCCTCCCGGCGACCTTGCTGTCGGAGTCTCCGTGGCCGTCGACGCTGAAGCCGTCGTAGAAGAGGGAGAAGCCTCCTCCCCCTTCGCTGTCCCAGTCTGCGGCTTGGGGGGCGGGAGCCGCCATCTCCTCCGTCACCGTGATCTGGGGGTCACCACAGACACCCCAAAAACGATCAAGGGGGGGGGGGATCCCCGAGAACGAGGGGGGCCTGGGGGGACGGGGGGTCCTGGGGGTACCTCGGTGGTGGCTCGAGGGCCTGGGCGCTGCAGCCGCTTGTGGAGCCCCCCAGCACCGAAATCCAGCTTGGGACGTTTGGGGGGGTCTGGGAGGGGGGGGGAAAAAAAAAAAAAAGGGGGTGAGGGTCACCCCGGGACACCCCGAAACCCTCCACAGGCCTTTGAGGGGATCCTGAAACATCACGAAGAACTTTTCCCCCAAAAAAAAAAAAAAACACGACCCCGGGAACCCCTGGGAAGCCCCAAAATGACCTGAGAGGCCCCAAAAGAGCCCCGAGATCCCCCCCAAAGACCTCCGGGACACCCCAAAACACACCCAAGACCCCCCCCTAAACTCCTCTGGGACTCCCCAAAACCCCTCCCAACACCTCTGGGATCCCCCAAAACATCCCCAAGACCCTCTAGAGCCCTCCCAACACCTCTGGGACCCCCCAAAATACCCCTAAGACCCCCCCCTAGACCCCCCCCAAACTCCTCTGAGACCCCCCCCAAGAACCCCCAAACTCCACTGGGACTCCCCAAAACAATCCTAAGACCCCCTCTAAACCCCCCAAAAACACTACTAAGACCCTCTAAATCCCCCAAACTCCTCTGGGACTCCCCGAAATGCCCCTAAGACCCCCCCTAGACCCCCCAAACGCCTCTGGGACTCCCCAAAACACCCCCAAGACCTCCCTAACTCCCCCAAAACACACCTGAGATCCTCTAGATCCCCCCAGACACCTCTAAGACCCCCCCTAGACCCCCCCAGACACCTCTGGGACTCCCCAAAACATCCCTAAGACCCCCTAGACCTCCCAAAAGACCCCCTGAGGCCCCCAAACTCCTCTGGGACTCCCCAAAACACCCCCAAGACCTCCCTAACTCCCTCCAAAACACACCTAAGATCCTCTAGATCCCCCCAGACACCTCTAAGACCCCCCTAGACCCCCCCAAACACCTCTGGGACTCCCCAAAACATCCCTAAGACCCCCTAGACCTCCCAAAAGACCCCTTGAGGCCCCCAAACTCCTCTGGGACTCCCCAAAACACCCCCAAGACCTCCCTAACTCCCCCAAAACACACCTAAGATCCTCTAGATCCCCCCAGACACCTCTAAGACCCCCCCTAGACCCCCCCAAACACCTCTGGGACTCCCCAAAACATCCCTAAGACCCCCTAGACCTCCCAAAAGACCCCCTGAGGCCCCAAACTCCTCTGGGACTCCCCAAAACAACCCCCCAAGACCTCCCTAACTCCCCCAAAACACACCTAAGATCCTCTAGATCCCCCCAGACACCTCTAAGACCCCCCTAGACCCCCCCAAACGCCTCTGGGACTCCCCAAAACACCCCCAAGACCTCCCTAACTCCCCCAAAACACACCTAAGATCCTCTAGATCCCCCCAAACACCTCTAAGACCCCCCTAGACCTCCCCAAACGCCTCTGGGACTCCCCAAAACACCTCCAAGACCTCCCTAACTCCCTCCAAAACACACCTAAGATCCTCTAGATCCCCCCAGACACCTCTAAGACCCCCCTAGACCCCCCCAAACACCTCTGGGACTCCCCAAAACATCCCTAAGACCCCCTAGACCTCCCAAAAGACCCCCTGAGGCCCCCAAACTCCTCTGGGACCCCCCTAGGCCCCCCCCAAACACCCCTGGGACCCCCAAAGTGCCCCCTTCCCCCCCAGACCTGGGTCCCCGAGGCTGCGCAGCTCGTCGGACACTCGGAAGTGCAGCATCTCCGACACTCGCTTCTCGGGGACCTGGAAAGGGGGGGGGGGGGGGGGGAACACACACACACGAAAAATTAGGGGGTTGGCTTGGGGGGGAGGGGGTTAGGGGGGGTCTAGGAGTGGGGTTTGGAGGGGTTAGGGGGGGTCTTAGGAACGTCTTGGGGGGTCCCAGGGGAGTCTGGGGGGGGATTAAGGGGGATCTCAGGGTGTTTTGGGGGGTCCCAGGGAGGTTTGGGGGGGGTCACGGGGTGCTTTGGGGGGGGTCTCAAGGGAGTCTGGGGGGATTTAGGGGTTCCCAGGGTGCTTGGGGGGGGTCCCAGGGAGGTTGGGGAAAGCTAGGGAGTGTTTTGGGGGGGGGTCCCAGAGGGGTTTTGGGCGTCTCAGCGTGTTTTGGGGGGAGTCTCAGGGGTCTAGGGGGGGGAATTAGGGGGTCCCAGAGTGCTTTGGGGGGGTCCCAGGGGTCATGGGAGGGGATTTAGGGGCTCCCAGAGTGCTTTGGGGGGGTCCCAGGGGTCATGGGAGGGGATTTAGGGGCTCCCAGAGTGCTTTGGGGGGGTCCCAGGGGTCATGGGAGGGGATTTAGGGGCTCCCAGGGTGCTTTGGGGGGTCCAGGGGTGGACCTAGGGATTCCCAGAGTGCTTTGGGGGGGCCCAGGGGTCTGGGAGGGGGTTTAGGGGTGTCTCAGAGTGCTTTGGGAGGGGGGGGGGGTATCCAAAAATGCCATCGGGAGGGGACTAGGGATTCCCAGATTGTTTTCAGGGAGTCCCAGAGTGGTTTTGGGGGTCCCAGGATGTTTGGGGTGTCCCGGGGACCTGGGGGGAGGTTTAGGGGTGTCCTCAGAGTGTTTGGGGGGGTCCCAGGGGTCTGGGGGAAGGTTTGGGGGGCGTCCCAGAGTGTTTGGGGGGGTCCCAGGGGTCTTGGGGGGTGGGTTAGGGGCTCCCAGGGGTGTCCCAGAGTGCTTTGGGGGGGTCCCAGGGTGTTTTGGGGTGTCCCAGGGGTCTGGGGGGGGGTCCCAGGGTGTTTTGGGGTGTCCCAGGGGTCTGGGGGGGGGTCCCAGTGTGTTTTGGGGTGTCCCAGGGGTCTGGGGGGGGGGTGTCCCAGAGTGTTTGGGAGTTCCCAGAGTGCTTTGGGGGGGGGGGGTCCCAGGGGTCATGTGGGGGGGGGGGGGGCTAGGGATTCCCAGGGTGTTTTGGGGGGTCCCAGGGGTCATGTGGGGGGGGGGGGGGGCTAGGGATTCCCAGGGTGTTTTGGGGGGGTCCCAGGGGTCATGTGGGATTGAGGGGGGAGTTCTCCCACCTGCCCATTTCCAGCCTTGGCCATGGTCTTCCTGGCGCGATGGACTTTGGGGGTCTCTGGGGGGGGCTGGGGGGGGGTGGGCTCTGGGGGGGGTGCCTGCTGGGGGGGCTCGGAGGAGGAGGAGGAGGCGTTTTGGGGGGGCGTGGGGCGCCCCCCACCCCCCGGGAGGCTGAGCAGCCGCAGGGCCAAGCTCTGGCCTGGGGGGGACTTTCCGGCCCCAGTCAGGGACATCTTGGCCCGACTCGAGGGGGGGGGAACGGCCACAGCAGGAGGAGGAGGAGGAGGAGGAGGATTTGGGGGGACGGGGCCAGGGGGGGGACCCCCGAGAGGCCCCCCCCGACCCGGAGAACCCGGCAGAGTCTTCGTAGCGTGGCCTGGATGTCAGACGCACCCGCAAAGGGTTAATAACAGCCTGAGCCCTGAAACCCCCAAAAC